>JAODAL010069957.1:0-16129 GCA_025379985.1 Phyllomedusa bahiana
GACAGAGGGTGCAGAGTTCAGTGATGCTTTCACACTGAAAAAGTGCTCTGCAAATGCTGTAACTCAGATAATTACCATTAGAGAAGCTTCCAAATTTTTTCAGCAGCAAGACAAACATACAGCCACTATCATTAACTGGATGCCGACTGCCTGCTGACTATAAACATCCAGGCAGTCGACATCTAAGGCTAGGTTCACACGGTGTATTTGCAGGGCCGTGTGACCGGGGGCGGGGGACTGAGCAGGGGGCTTGAATTGCTAGCGGCGCGTATTTGTGGCTAGTAATTCACATGTCAATTATCTCCCCGCCCGGCGGCTTCGCCGGGCGGGGAGAGGAGACGTATCCATAGTTCTCTATGAGAACTGTGGATTACCGTAATGAATGGGCCGTTTTCAGCCCGTAATTTGCGCACTTCGGCACGTAATTACGGACCGAAATACGGCCCATTTTAAGCCGTGTGAACATGGCCTAACTCTGCATGGATGTTCTAGAACATTTTTGCAGAGAGCGCAGCTGCACACTAATTATGCAGCTGCAGGAATGGAGAGTCAGCTGTCCACTGAGAAGGCATAGATGGTTTATTAGCAATCATTTTATACACAGAACTCAATGAGCACTGTATATATAGATAGATAGGAAGCCTCCCAGCTTTCTGCTTCCCGACACCAACAGTTTACACTTTCCTGTAACTGGGGCTGATTTATTAGTCTCATTTACAGAAAAAAATATAAACATGCCGACTTAAAGGTCTTTTTTTATGACTGGGAAGGGGGCGGGGGTTCACAAAAAGTAGATGAAAATGATAAGTAAGACAATTTTATTAAATTAAAAAATAGCCCAAACCACAACTTTTACTCCACCTCTGACAACCCTAAACTTTAAATCACCTATATATAAATGTCCATGATGGAAAAGTGACACAATTATAAAACTTATTTTAGCACAACTATTACTGATTCAAATAAATAAATAAAAAAATAAATAGTGTGAAATAGAGTTTTTTAATACTGTTTTTTACGTTATTAAAAAAAATCTAATGCAAAAATTACATAAAAATTAAGCATAACATCATGGAAGAAGGGTGAAAAATTTGTAGTTCTTTAGCCATATACTAAAGAAAATTAAAATGTGACGGGTCAGGAACAGGGATAAAACAGCCCAGTCAGGAACGGGTTAAGAACTATCTTCAGTGTAAACAAGGATCCCTGATCTCAACATCATTCAGCCTTTCAGGTATTGCATGAGAAGGCTGGAGGATTTGAGTAAGTCTATATCCACAGAAGATCTGTGGTTACTTTTCCAAGTTGTTTGAACCGTCCTCCCTGCCGAGTGCTGTCAAAAACTGTACACAAGTGTACTTAGAATAAAGGGTGGTCACACCAAATATTAATTGGATTTTGAATTCTCTGATATTCATTTACTTTGCATTTTGTTTAATGATAAAAAATAAACTATCATTATTGCCTGTTTTCTCATTTTTCTAGTTCAGTTTTACAAGCATTCTTACTTTGCAGCTTTTCTCCACATCTGCTTCAAACTTTTGTAGAGTATTGTATATGCAATTGGAGCTCTATTATTCAACCAGCATTCCAATGGTACTCACTGGTTATAGGCATAGATGTCTTATTTTCACTGGTTTCAAGACATTTTATACCTCTGGTATTCACATTGACTAACGTATAAAAAAAATTATATTAAACCCCCAAATTTTAAATAGTCACACCTAGTACATTCTCAAAATATTTTTTTTTATTTTTTTTAAACTGTGTATTTATTAAGGTTTTCCAAACAGTATTACATATCAACTTCAGAGTTGCAAGGTTAACAGCGAAATATAGTTACAGTGCTCAACATATTGAAAGATTATGATAGTCCACTATATCTAATGATTAATTGACATTCCCTGCAATCAGAGCTTTCATGAAAGCAGAAGGTTCACTTCCCCATCGTCCACCCGGAGCACCGAGGGTTTGCAGGTCATAGGCGGCCGTGCCGCCTGTGTTATTTAACAGCAGTCGGACCGGTCGTCCCTCGGACCCTATCTCTTTTAACCTCCATGCTACCAATAGACAGTTTGAAGAAAGGAACCCATATCAGTTTTTTTGAAAGAATAAACAATCTTATACAACTAAAGACAAGACAAGACACATGAGGAGGGGGGGAGTCTTTTAAAGGGAGCAATCTTCTTAATTATGTCAAAGGATTACCCATCTTCTTGCGCTATACAAAAGTAATCCCAATTTTGCCAAATTGCTTCAAATCTATCTACAGAATTGTTTAGAATGGCTGTTAGATGTTCCATGCTTCTAACGTGTTTTATTCTGTTCTGAAGCTCCCCAGCTGATGGAGGGTTAGTCTCTTTCCATTTACTGGGTATTGAACATCTGGCTGCTGTTAATATGTGAATAATTAGGTGCCTCGTTTGTTTGCCTACTGGTTGAGGGAATATATTGAATAGACAGAGGAGAGGATCATCTGGTATTTCTAGCCTTGTAACTTTGTGAATTAGATCTCTCACTTGTTTCCAGAATGACCTTATTTCAGGGCATGTCCAGAATATATGGTATACGTTTCCCTGTGGAGCTCCACATCGCCAGCAGTTGTCCGGGAAAGCCGGATTTAGTTTATGCAGCATTACCGGAGTGTGGTACCATAGAGTCATCAATTTGTATATATTTTCTTTATAAATACTGCATAGCGAGGTTTTACCGGCATAACGCCAGATGAGTCTCCAGGTGTCTATTGATATATGTTTTCCTAAAAATTTTTCCCATACTGTCATATATCTATGTATCTCTGGTTGTTGTGAATCAGGATGTTGTAGTATATCGTAAATACTTGAGATCATACCTTTTGTTGAAGTGTTTAATTTACATAGTCGCTCAAACCTAGTAGGCAAAGAAACCTTATCTGAACGGAAGAGGGTCTGGACAAGATGCTTAATCTGTAGGTATTGATAAAAGCAGCTTGATGGTAGAGTATACTTATTTTTTAACTCCTGAAAGGGGAAAAGTTTCAGAGTTTTGTGATCTATGAGGTCTGCTAGATGAAATAGCCGATTTCTAAACCATGGTTCCATTCGACCGTCCTCTATGGTACTTGGTAGCAGGGGGTTGAAGAGAAATGAAACCATAGGTGAAGAGGTCGTGGATAACTGGAAGCGCCTATTGCATGTGCGCCAGACATTTAATGTAAGCGCCATTGGTCCCAGCAAGGCTGTTTGGATCGGGATTGCAGCTTGGGACCATAAGAGGGAGTTAGGATGTATTGGTTTTAACCATAGCTTTTCTATCTCCATCCAGCGAGAGAAAGCAAATAGTGTAGACCATGCTGGAATTCGTCTTAATTGGGTGGCCCAATAGTATTTGGAGATATCTGGTGCTGCTAGTCCTCCAGATCTCTTACTTGCCGTTAGTACCGATTTAGCTATTCGGTGCCTTTTATAGTTCCATATGAATCTTATAAATGCTGCTTGCATGTCTTTAAGATCCCTTAGAGGAACTGCTATTGGTAAAGTCTCGAATAAGTATAATAGTTTGGGCATTAATGACATTTTAACTGCCGCTATGCGACCTGTTAAAGATAGGGGCATCGCCTTCCATTTTTGCAGTAAAAGTTTAATCTCTTGATATACTCTCGGGAAGTTTTGCCTATAAAGGGAGGAATATGTTTTTGTTATCTGCACTCCTAAGTATCGTAGGGAAGTTTCTTTCCAGTTATATTTATAATTAGATTTTAATGTTAGAAGGGCGTCTTCCGTTATTCCCACTGGTAGAGCCTCCGTTTTTGATTTATTTATTTTATATCCCGATAGAATTCGGAACTCATCCAAGAGAGCGTGTAGGTTTGGGAGCGTGATATGGGGGTTCGTTAAAGTGAGAAGTATGTCGTCTGCGAAGAGCGACAACTTGTATTCGTAGCCACCTACTGTAATTCCTTTGATTGAGGGTTGGAGTCTAATAGCCGCTGCCAGCGGTTCTACACACATGACAAATATCAATGGAGAGAGGGGACAGCCCTGTCTGGTGCCGTTAGAGATGGCAAAGAGGGGGGATGTTTCATGTGGGAGCTTAATTACTGCCGTTGGGCGAGAGTATAACTGGTGCAAGGCGGTCATGAATGGACCAGATATTCCAAAGTGATTCATAACCGAGAACATGTAGGACCAATTTAGACGGTCGAACGCTTTTTCTGCGTCTAGACCGAGAATTAAGGCTGGGTGATCAAGTTTGTTCGTTATATCGATCAGATCGATGACTCTGCGAGTGTTATCTCCCCCTTGGCGATTTTTAATAAAGCCCACTTGGTCGCTATGGATGATCTGTGGTAGCCATGTTGCTAATCTAGTGGCCAATAATTTAGTAAATATTGTTAGGTCAGTGTTCAGTAGGGCAATAGGTCTATAATATGACACTTCTAGGAGATCTTTTTCTGGTTTGGGTATGAGAGATATGGTGGAGTGCAGGAAGGTTGAGGGAGGTGTTTGACCTTGAAGAATTGCGTTAAATATTTGTACCATCTTAGGCATTAAGTCATCTTTGAATACTTGGTAATAAAGATATGTTAGCCCATCTGGGCCTGGTGATTTGCCTGAGGGTAGTTGTTTTAATATGCCTCCCAGTTCTTCTTCCGTTATGACCGCATTTAGAGAACTCACTGCTTCACTCGAAAGGCGGGGGAGTTGGCAAGCGGCGAGGAAAGTGTCTAGTTTCATTTGCCTCTCATTTCTATCTTCAGGAAGAGTATTGGGTAAGTTATAAAGGTCTGAGAAATATTTGTGAAATCTTTGAGTTATGTGGGAAGGATTATGAAGAATGTTACCATCAGTATCTCGCAGTGCGTGTGGATTTTTCTGGTAAGTATTATTACGCAATTGTTTAGCTAGTAGAGAGTGGCTTTTATTGCCTCTTTCATAGAACCGTTGGCGGGAGTACATTAACATTTTTTCCGTTTGGCATAGCGTCAAGTCTCTCAACTGGGCACGAGTCGCTATGATTTTCCTGAGAAGTTTTTTAGATGGGGAATGTGACAGTTCAGTTTCCAATTCTGTTAGTTGTCTTTGAAGTGTTTCCTTTTTTAAATTTCTGTCTTTCTTAAGTCTAGACCCTAGGGAAATACAATGTCCCCTTATCACTGCTTTGTGAGCTTCCCAAAGTGTCAATTTGGAGGTGACTGTGCCTTCGTTCAATTCAAAGTATTGTTTAATGTGTTGTGCCATTTCGGTTTTTGTTGTCTGATGTTTGAGTAGGTTCTCATTCAGTCGCCAATGGCATCTGCGTGTCTCATGGTTGTTGATTTCCCATGTTAGTGTAATTGGGGCATGGTCTGACCAGGTTATAGGGCCAATTTCTACGTCTATCGTTTTTCGTAGCGTTGGAATATTTCCAAAAAAATAGTCCAACCTCGAGTGAGTGCTATGTGGGAAAGAGAAGAAAGAATATACACGCTCCCTTGGATGTAAGACCCTCCATAAGTCATATAGGGAGTATTTTCTTACTAATTGACGGAATTGCTTAGACAGTCTGTGTTGTGCGGGGTTAGGTGGTTTGGTGCCTAAAGCCAATTTGTCTGTCACTTCTGAGAAGACAGCGTTGAAATCTCCCCCCATCAACAACATAGCTGGTGGAAATTGGGATAGTTTTTTAAGTACCCTACCAAGAAATCTAGCTTGTGAGATATTCGGTGCATAGATGTTGCATAGTGTGATGGGGGTACCTTGGTACGTACCATGTATGATAATGTAACGGCCCTGGGTATCAATATATGAGGTCCTGAGCAGGAAGGGGCAGGAGCTGGTCATCAATATGGCCACACCGGCCTTCTTTCCCTCCCTTGAGGACAGGAAAACCGTAGGGTATAGAGATTTGAGAAATCGGCAGTTGCTATTCAAGTCAAAATGTGTTTCTTGTAAGAAAACTATATCTGGTCGCCTAGCCTTAAGTTCTGTGTATAGGAGCCCTCTTTTTTTGTTAGAGTTTAATCCCTTAACATTTAACGATAGTATTTTAGCCATTAGAGTGAAGAGTTACCTTGAACGAAGTTTGTGTCCAAATCGTAGGTTGACTTTGGACAGCTGCATATATAAGGAGACATAAGGGTATGGGTAGACAGGACAATAATAAAACAACATTAATTAGAACAGAGCATAAAAAGATACGGTAAGTAGAACTATACCAAGATTCTATATCTTGGAGTGAGGTGGTATTACATTGTACAAGGAAGGCAGCTTTAGGTGCCTCCTGTGGGTGCACAACTAGATGTGCTCCCAGGAACAACATAAAAAACCCCACCACGGGGGAAAAAAGGTGACGGGTCATCTCCGTCTGTGACCAGTGATCGCTCTTTTTTCTCTGCACCAAGACCTCCTCAGTGGAAGGCGTATTGGGTCAGAGGTATCTGTAAAGAGGGAAATAGAGTGGGGGTTTTGACTGCTGACCCCTCTCCCTTCTCCCACGGAAGGGGTGGGATGAGAGGAGTAAAGGGGGAAAAAGGACAAAAACAAGAAAAAAGAAAAACATCCCCCTCTCCAGTTTCCCCCATGTGTGCAGGGCATCAAAAGGGGCTAATAGAGAATGATTATTAAATTGACTAATTGGAGTCAGTTAAGTAAGGGTGTCCAATCTGCAGAGCGTCCCGAACATTAGGCCTCATAAGAATGACCATTGATGGGTGGCCCATCTTTGGGTTGTCTTCAGGTGTGTGCACCAGGGCTGGCATTTGGGGTAACAGCTTTCGTCTGATTGGCACTTCTGCCTCGTTTCCTCATAGGTGACTGCCATATCGGTGGTGGTGGCTCTGGAAGGAGCTGTCTTTCCCAGTTGTCAATCTCCGGAACCGGCAAAGCGAATGTGGAGCACAACGCCGAAAGATCTTTGGGTCTACGCAGAGAGAAAGACTTGCCCTCCTTTGTGGCTGTAAGCATAAATGGAAATCCCCATTTATATCTAATGTCCTTGCGTTTGAGCTCGTTTAGGAGGGGTTTAAGGCATCTTCTCTTGTGGAGAGTTATCCACGAAAGGTCGGGGTATAACTGAATTTGCGCCCCTTGGAATTCTATGGCTTTGCTTGCTCTTGCTTTTGCCATGATGCGTTCCTTGAGGGGGAAGTCATTTATGTAACATATGACATCCCTTGGTGTTGCTGAGTTTGTCTTTGGTTTCAGAGCCCGGTGTGCTCTGTCCATCTTGATTTGATGTGAAGGGGACTCTTCGAGCAAGGAATTGAAGATAGTTGTGAGTTGGGATTGCAGATCTTCTGCACCTTTAGCCTCTGGTAATCCTCTCACTCTAATATTATGCCGGCGACCTCTGTTGTCTAGGTCTTCTAGGTGGTCCGAGGCATCTTGCAGCATGGAAGCCTGGGTGGTAACAAAGGAGTGCATTTGAGAGATATAACTTCTGGTGTCATCTTGTGTATCCTCCAGATCCTAAATCTGGTGAAAAATCGCCTTTTAGTTTTTGCCTGATTTGGGAAACCTAAGCGCCAGGGGTTCCCTTTTGGTCCCTTTTAAAGTGCTTTTTGGGTTTTAGACCCCAGTTGGGAATGAGATAAGAATTTCCCCCATGTCCTTTTGGCATTGGCATCACATGGGGGTTCGTTTGTTTTGTCTTGGCCGAGATTTTTGACGATGAGGCCAGGGAAACCCCCTTTGGGGCCGGCGAGAGGGTGAAAAAGGCGGGTTGGAGTCTCCCTGGCGCCCCAGTGGGCTTGGGCCCGTTTAGTTGGATGGTAACGCCCCGTGCCCCATTTCTTGGGGGCCCGGGGTTTTTTAACCTCTGGGCATGAAGGAAGGGGTTTCCCTTTAAATAGGGTTTCGGTTAAACCAAACGTTTTTTTTATTGCTTATCCGTGCGGGGGGGGTTTGGGTACAGGTTGGGGGAAAGGTTTTTTCCTCTCATCTTTTGGGGTTTTTTTTGCGGTTGTTTTTTATTTTGTATAGTAGGGAAACCTTTTATCTCCCGATAAGGGGGCAGTTTTTTATCCCTTGACTTTCAGGTGAACTAGATTTTGGGGAGCCCGGGTTTGGGGATTTTCCCTTTTGGAGGAAAGGTGGGTGTAGGGGGGCTTCCAGTGGTCTCATATAGAGATGTCAGGGTCCCTTTATGGAGGGGAGCAGTGTGATCTGGTTTGCTAATTGGAGAGACAGTATCTGTGGGCAACAGGCGCTCTGTATTCAGGCAGTCTCTGTAAATGCGGGTTCTCCGCGTGAGCGAAAGGGGACTGGGACTGAATAGCGGCTCCGCTACTTTATGTGGTCGCAAAAAGTGGTTTAAAGTAGATTGGCGAGAGTGTTTGGGGCCCCGCTGCACTTTATACCTCCTCTGGGCTCTCCGGTATCCCCCGGCCAGGGTTGTTTTACTCACTGTCCCGAGAACATCCCCCCCCCCCCCCCCCCGGAGGACGCTTGTTAGGCTCTGGGGCCTCTCTCTCCAAGCGCTTCCGCTCTCCCGTCTCAGCCGCAGCAGCGTCCGGTGTGTCTCACGGTCCGGAGGCCTCCGGTACTCCGTCTATATGTGCCGGCTCGACTCGTCCCGGGCCCTCTGCAGTATTGTTTAGGTCCGCTCCTGCCGGCGCGCACTCGGCTCCTTCCTTCCGGCTCGCACTAAACAGCAGGCGGCCGCCTCACCACGCCCGCTCCCAAGATCGTTTAAGGCAAGGTTAAGGTAGGCGCCACCGGGTAAATTCTGTTCCCCAGTTGGTCCGGGATCGATGCAGGTAGCTTTTGCGAGTTTTCTGCCAGAAAAAATGCTGGTTAGCCCCTTTTCTCTGCGATCTGGTCAGAGAGCTTTATTCCTACGCGTCATCTTGATCGTGCCAAGCCACGCACCGGCTCTTTTTTTTTTTTTTTTTTTTTTTTAATTTTTACATTGCCTCTGACCCCAACCGCATTTTGTGTTATCAATAGAGGTTCTTCAGAAAATGGATTATCACACAGTGGTGGGTACACGAGTTGACATTTGGGCTTGCCTTCGCTTCATGTTGGACGGATGTGATGATGCTGATGACGACATTTGTGGCCGGGACTGGGGGGACCCAGGAAAAAAGACTGCTGGATGCGGTTTTCAAAAAACCACGAAGAAAGATTGCGACGCTGTTCCCTTACGAGTTCACAGGGGCCCTTTACCCAGGGGATGACAAGACGGGGGACCCCTGCAACTGACAATCCCAGGGTTTTTGTGTTGTCGCCAGCAATGGAAGGGGCACCTTCCCTCGTACCTCTACCCCCCATTTTCCTACCCCCCCTCTTTGCTCGCTTACCAAACCCGCATTTTTGCTCCAGTTTTCAGGAAAAATAAAAATTTGGAAAAGGGTAAAGGAAGAGTTTTTGGGAAAGTCTCTTATTAAAAAAACGGAAAATCCCCACCCAAAATTTTCCCAAAAACCCCTCAAATCAAAACAAAATTGCTGTATTTTAAATTTAAAATCAAGGGCCCTATCAACAAAATGGGCCCCCAAAAAGTGAAAAAAAACCTATCTGAAAAATTTATACGGGAAAAAAACTTTTTTTTTTTTGTACCAAAAAATACACCTTCGGGGACGAAAAAATTCTGTGTTTTTAAATTTAAGTGCAAGGTTGCCCTACCCCAACAAAGGCTGGCACTCCAAAAAAGGGGAAAAAAAACATGTATCTGAAAAGGGGGGGATACGGAAAATAAACGGGAATTTTGGCACCCAAAAATACACCGCGGGGACAAAAAAAAATTTCGTAAAATTTAAATTTAAGTGGGAAGGTGCCTCTATCAAAAAAAGCTGGCCTTTCCCAAAAAATGAAAAAACACCCATCTGAAATGTATAACCGGGTAATAAACGGATTTTTTGCAAACCCAAGAAAAGACCTCGGTGACGACAAAATTTTCCCTTTTTTGAAATTTAAAGTGCAAGGTCCTCCCATCCCAAAAAAGCTGGACTGCCAATTTGGGGAAAAAAAAAACGTATCCCCGAAATGTAAGGGGGGAAAATTTAAACGGGATTTTTTGGGACCTAAAAAACACCTGCGGTGACACAAAATTGCTGTAAAATTTTTAATTTTTGGGGAAGGTTTCCTCTATTTAACCCAAAACCCGGCCTGCCCCAAAAATTTAAAAAAAAAACTATCGAAATGTATACGATAATAAACGGTAAATTTTTTGCAAACCCAAAAAAAAGACCACGGTGACACAAAATTTTCTGTATTGAAATTTTGGCAAGGTGCCTCTAACAACAAAGCTGGCCTTTCCCAAAAAATGAAAAAACACCTATCCCGAAATGTATACCGGGAAAAAAAACAGTTTTTTTTTGCACCTAAAAAAAACACCTGCGGGACGACAAAATTTGCGTAATTTAAAAAATTTTAAATGCAAGGGCCTCTATCAACAAAGCTGGGCTGGGCAAAATGAAAAAACAAAGTAACTGAAATGTTTTAAAGGGTAATAAACGGGATTTTTTGCACCTAAAAAAATACACCTGCGGTGACGACACAATTGCTGAATTTAAAATTTTAAATGAAAGGTGGGCCCCCTATCAACAAACGGACTGAACCCAAAAAAGGAAAAAAACACGTATCTGAAATGTATACGGATAAAAACCCGGGATTTTTTTGCACCAAAAAAGACCCGGTGACGACAAAATTGCTGTATTTTTAAAATTTAAATGCAAGGTTCTTCTATCACAAAAGCGGGCTGGGCAAAAGTGAAAAAAAAACGGAAACTGAAAGTATCCCGGGTAATAAACGGGATTTTTTTCACCCAAGAATAAACCTGCGGTGACACAAAATTGGGTTAAAAAATTTAAGTGCAAGGGGCCTCTATCCCAAAAAAGCTGGGCTGAAACCCAAAATGAAAAAAAACTACTGGGGAAAGTATACAGATAAAAAAAGGTATTTTTGGCACCAAAAAAACACCGTGGTTTACAAAAAAATTGCTAAATTCAAATTTTAACCCGCAAGGGTGGGTTATCAAAAAAGCCCGGACTGACAAAAGGAAAAAACACGTATCTTTAAATGTATACGGCAAAAAAACGGGATTTTTTTCAACCCAAAGATACACCTGCGGGACGACAAAATTGCTGTATTGAAATTTAAGTGCAAAGGGGCCCTATCAAAAAAAAGCTGGATGGGCAAAAGTGAAAACACAAAAGTATCTGAAAAGTATACGGATAATAAACGGTTTTTTTAAAGCACCTAAAAAAAAACCTCGGGACGACAAAATTGCTGTATTGAAATTTAAGGGAAAAAATGCCCCCTATCAACCAAAACCCGGCCCGCCCAAAAATGGGAAAAAACCCCCTATCTGAAATGTAACCCGGGAAAAAAAACGGGATTTTTTTGCACCTAAAAATAACCCCCCGGGGGGCGACAAAAAAGCTGTAAAAAAAATTTAAAAATGCAAAGGGCCTTTTAAAACCCCAAACAAAGGGCCCCAAAAAAAAAAAGGCAAAAAAGGTTTTTTAAAAAAAAACCCCTAAAAACTGAAAAAATTTGTAAATAAAAAAAGGGTGCCGGAAAAAAAAAAATTTTAAAAGGTATTTTTTTGCACCTAAAAAAAAGACCGCGGGGACGACAAAAAAATTTCTGAAAAGAAAAATTTAAATGCAAGGTGCCTCTATCAACAAAGGCCCGGGCTTGGGGAAAAGTGAAAAAACACGTATCTGAAATGTATACGGGGAAAAAAACCCGGGATTTTTTTTCACCTAAAAATAACCCTGCGGTTGACGACAAAATTGCTGTAATTTTAAATTTAAGTGAAAATGCCTCTTCCCAAAAAAAGCTGGACTGACCAAAAGTGAAAAAACCCCTTTTTTATCAAAAAAAAATTTTGGTAGATTTTCCGGGGGTAAAAAAGCTTAAAATTAAAAAAATTTTCAACGCACAAAAACCCCAAAAAAAAGAAAAAAAACCCGCGTTTGTTTTTTACCGAAACCCGGGGAAAAAAATTGCTGATTGAAAAATTTTAAAAGGGGGGCAAAGGTGCAAAAAAAAGGGTTGGTTTTTCCTCCCCTTTTTAGAACCCCAAAGCTTTTTTTGGAAAATGACCAAACAAGCCTGAAAAAACACGTATCTGAAATGATACGGATAAAAAGCGGTATTTTTTTGCACCTAAAAAAAAAGACCTTGGGGGTGCGACAAAAAATTTCTGTATTGAAATTTTAAGTGCAAGGGTGGGGGTTCTTTTTAAAAAAACCAAAAGGCCCCGGTAACCCCGGGCAACAAAAGGGTTTTAAAAAAAACACGTATCCAAAATTGGAAAAAGGGATACGGATAATAAAAAGGTATTTTGCACCTAAAAAAAAAAACCTGCCCGGGGAAAGACAAAATTGCTTGTATTGAAAAAATGGTTTAACCAAGGGTGCCAAAAAAAAAGGTTTTCCTTTTCTAATTCAAAAACAAACCCGGCTGCCCACCAAACAAGTGAAAAAAACACGGTTAAAACTGGGAAAAAAGGTTAAAAAAAAACGAAGATAAAAAAACGGTATTTTTTTTTAAACCAAAAAATAACCTGCGGTGACGGGCCCAAAAAAGCTGAAAAAAAATTTAAGTGCAAAAGGGGCCTTTTATCAACAAAAACTGGACTGGCCCAAAAAAAAAAAAAAAAACGTATCTGGAAAAATTTTCCCGGGTAATAAACGGGAAAATTTTTTCACCTAAAAATAACCTCGTGACGACAAAATTTTTCTGTAAATTTAAATTTAAGTGCAAGGTGCCCTAACAACAAAACTGGACGGGCAAAAATGAAAAAACACTTTTCTTTTTAAAGGTAAAAAACGGAAAAATAAAAAAGGGGGAAAGGTTTTTTTTGCAACCCTTAACAAATAACCTGCAGTTTTGGCTAGGGGAAAAGAAAAAAAACCTTGGTTTTTCCCTTTAAAATTTTTAATTTTCCAAAACTGGCCAAAAAAAAAAAATAAACAAGGTTTTAAATTTTTCCCCAAAAAAAACCCCGGTTTTTAAAAAAAGCCAAAAATTTTTCAAGGGGAAATGTTTTAAAAAAAAATTTAAAAAGTCCTCAAACTGCACCCATAAACCACTATCCTTTTAAAAAAACTTGTCTTGTTTGGCCTGCGCCCCCCCCCCCCCCACCCCCCCTTCCCCCCCTGACTTTTAAAAAGGGGTAAAATCTCTTTTAAATTTTTCACCTAACTACCCAAAAAACTACAAACACAACTAACCTAAGTTCTAATTTTTACAGCTAAAAGTATACTGTCCCCTGTGAACAAATAGAAAAAATTTTTGCTGAGCTGTTTGGGTGAGCGGGTTTTCTGAGTTGTGTGGACAGGGCAGAGCGGGACGTCCTACTCCTATGAGAAAGCTGGGAAAAACACTGAGGCAGAACAGGAAGGCTGTTCTATGGGAAAACCAAAGGGCATGTGGGGTTTTTCCAGCCCCAATTTGCCCAAACCCTCCCATCCCAGTCATAAATCCGCAAAACACAGCTCACCCCACCCTAATTTTTTTTAAAACTGATTTTGCTGGCCCCAAAATTACAGGAAGCGGAAAAAAGGCGCAAATTTAAAAAAAAGATTTTCACAATTTTAACCTAAATTTAAACTTGTGATCTAAAAAATCCATCAACAAAAAAACCGGCCGATTTTTACTTGTGATAAATAATTTGCCAACACTACCTATGATAATAGAATCACCACAAAAAGTAATATACAAAACTAAATTTTGATCAAAGAAATTAAAGAAAAAACAATGGGCCACATATATGAAAACTGTCTTGGTCTAAGACTTTCTTTCTTGCCCATAGCAACCAATCAGAGCTCCCCTTTAATTTCCTATAGTGCTCTGAAAAAATAAAAGGGGTGCTCTGATTGGTTGCTATAGACAACAAAGAAAGTCTTAGACCAAGACAGTTTTCATACATGGCCCCCAATGAGTAAAAATAATAGCAATAATACTGCAAAAGATGTGTCTACAAGCCCCTCCACTACTAATTTTATATATACATACCGTATATAGAACCATGATCACATCATATCATATATTTATCAAATTTCTTGGACCAGATTTTACTATGATGATTTCAGCATGCACAGCCAGACTGAGAGGCAACACTTGGAGAGAGAGAATTTATATTGTAAGATAGAAATTGGCATCACTAATACAACGATTCAGATGTGATCAGGTTTTCAAATTAAATAAAAAACATATACCAAAATGTCTACCCCTCTTCTACAAAGTTCCAGACAATATAGCTCATAAGCCCCCCTCTCCTTCTTCTTTAACACGTTAACCCACTTGGATGTATGGGTATGTCCTGGTGGCGTTAAGGAGCTGTGTAGCGGGATCGCAGCACGATCCCGCTACACAGCCACCCGGCGTTAGCTGCTAACTGCAGCTATCACCTAGCGTTTACAGCGCGTGGGGTTGTCGCCACCCTCCCATGCTGTTTAACCCTTTAGACACAATGGAAAAGACTCCTGCAGCATCTAAATGAATAAGAAATGGTGCCGCGCACCATTTCTCATTCCAATCGGGACACCCACGGCGAAATTGCGGGTTTACGATTGGTGAACATGACAACTGTGAGTCTTGTGAAGGCTTCCCTCGCTGCCATTCTTACCTGATTTGTCCAATTCCGGACCCAGGCAGGAAGTGAGTAAACCACCATCTTAGTACACCCTAATGCATTGTCTATACATAAATGATTGAGCCCCCAAGGGGTGAAGTACCCTAGGGGGACACAAAGTTAAAGTAAAAAAAAGTTTTAAAAAGTAAAAAAAAAAAAAATATATATAAAGTTCAAATCACCTCCCTTTTGCTTTTTTCCAAATAAAAGAAAAAAAAATGATAAAAAAGTTACACATATTTAGTATTGCTGTGTCCGAAAAAGTCTGATATATTAAAAGATAACATCATTGATCCCGTACGCTGAACACGTTTCACGGCCCCTAAAAATGCGAATAAATTTAATTAAAAAACGTTGCATGTATTCCAAACTGGTAGCAATAAAATGTACACTTCAAGTCTGTAGGTGTTAGTATAAAAAAGTTATTGGTTGAAGAAAATGGCACCGCTGCACAAATTATAAAAATAGAAAATGTTTGAAATTTTTTTACGGTACCAAAACATAACGTAAACCATACATGTTTGTTATTGCCGGATGCGTATCAACCTGTAGAATAGAGATAATAAATAATTTATACCAAAAACTGAACGCCGTAAAAGCAAAACACCCGCAAACATGGCACAGGTACGTTTTTTTTTTTCACATATTTTTCCCCACTTAAAATTTTTTTGTGGTTTCCCAGTATATTCTATGGTATGATGAAAGATACCATTAGAAAGTACATATTGTCCTGCAAAATAAAAGCTCTCACACATCTATGTAGGTGGAAATAAAAATGTTATGGCCCCTGGATGGCGGTGAGGAGAAAAATGAAGCGTCATTTTTTTTTTCTTTGGTGAGGTCAAGAGGTTAAGAATACAACAGCCAAAATACGTCAGCCAATTAATGCAAAAGTAACATAACAAATGCTTTTCTATTTGTCAGTGTAAAGCAAGCTGAAACATTTGGAAATAGTCTACATCTCTGACGAATCCTGCTTGTAAGAGACAAATATTCTCTCTCATCTGTTTCTGATGAGATAAGATTTCATTTCTTGCTAAGGTGTATTCATTTAGACCATATAGCTATGAATTATTGAGTGAAGTTGTCCTAAGTGAAAAAGGCCCAAGCACTTAAAGGGTTGTTCCAGGATTTACAAAAGCTCATTGATCTGCTGGCATATGATTAAAAATAGGAAAAAAAAGCATACTCACCTCCATGATGCTCCCGTTCCAACCTGGTAGCCAACTCTCATTCATCCCTGCTGCACAGTGAATGTTCATCGTTCACATGCTATATGCAGCCAAGCGACAACATCACATGCACTTAATGAAACCCATTGATTAATGATTTTCATTAAGTGATTTTTAGGTGATTTAAATGTATTACTTTTGACAGTTTAAAGTTATTTCAGTGACTATTGTGGGTTTTTCTCTCTTTAATGGAAGGGTACCAACAATTTTGTCTGTCTCCATCACTGTAAAATTGTTGATTAGGGGAAAGTTTAATTGTTTATCACGGTGGGAATCTTGTCTAACTATCCTGAAGAGGAATGGTTAAATAAATAAGGCAGCAGTAGCTACCAGGGTAAACTGCAAACTAA
>JAODAL010069958.1:0-16127 GCA_025379985.1 Phyllomedusa bahiana
TGTTTTTAAATTTATCATTTTTAATAATGACATTAGCAAAAGAAACACAAAATCACAGAAATTGTTAGCGCTGTTTTTAGTGCTGAATAAAGCAGTGTAGACACTTCCGAAATGTCATTTGTCCACATCCCTCCACTGACTGTAGGAAACTTTTGCTTTATCTCAAAGAGAAAAAAAATAAGAAAAATCTGCCGTTCCAGCCATCAGTCATCTTCCAGCGTATCGTAACTTTTTGCAAGTTAGATCCATTAGCAGAAGCACTTTTCGAGCTGCGAGTCTTCGGAGACTTGATGAAAGGCAGCAAAGACTGGATGTTCCCGGCCCAGGGGGACCTAATGCCTGACCACTGGTCCCACCGCCACAGCGAATTAACCCAGCCGGCTTCTCGGTGCCACTTGTGAAGCTCAGGGGCCACCTCGGGGACCTCATGCTCAGTTTTTAACCTCCTTCTGTCCTATTAAACAATAGGAAAATATTTATTGGATGTCACCATTAAAACCTTTCCCTTTCATGCATGAAAAATGAAGCATTGAGCATCGGAGAGGATTGCGACATAATCTGGTGAATTATGCAAGATTCCCAAAGTTAATATTGTAATGGCACCGGGGATATTAAATAATAATACATCTGTCCACATCATTTTGCATCGTCGTGAGGCTGGGATCCTTATTATTTCTCCAAACCGCAATCATCTTTTTTAATACTTCTTTATCTCTGAGTTTCCGGGGCCTAATTTTACCTTCTTCCTAATGAAAAAAATGTAATTTTGTTTTGTGAAAATTGTAATTGTAACATCATCTACATCAACCAGAAGTTCTACTTCCTTCCCCTTTTACACAATACCACTGGCGGGCTCATCTGTAACATAATGTATTTAGGTCCATTTGGTTAGTGAGCCCTTTACAACTGTTAGAGTCTTCTATAACTATTTAAGCTGGCTGGATACTTTGTATCTTCCTTTGACAATGTTTGTCATCATGCATGCGCACATTCTCTGCGCATGCGCTGTACTTATTTTTGTTATGTTATGTGCAGGTCTGAACAGCGTCCTCCTGCGTGCCAAAAAAAAGACCAGATGCCGGTCGGGATTTCCTTACCGGAATTTGCTCTGTGCTGTGTAAACGTGGCCTTAGGGGACACTGGAAAAAGCAATGCAGTGGGCCCTGGCCAGAAATATGAAGTTACAACAGGCCGTTACTCTAGCCCAAACATGACACCACATGTAGCATAGCCTCTAACCACTGCTAAGTACACCACAGTGATGTCTTGTAGGCAGCCTGGAGACCGCAAGACCTACTGTCGGGGCGGAGAGCCAATGGCTCCTTATTTCATCTTGGTTTTAACTGTTTGCACTTATGAAAAACACACAAACAAGTGGCACTGACCCAGGCCCCATATATAGATATGAGATAGAAAGATAGATAGATATGAGATAGATAGATAGATAGATAATAGATAGATAGATAGATAGATAGATAGATACTATAGATAGATAGATAGATAGATAGATAGATAGATAGACATATATATATGAGATAGATAGATAGATAGATAATATGAGATAGAAAGATAGATAGATATGAGATAGATAAATAGATAGATAGATAGATGGGATAGATAGAATGAGAAAATTTAGATAGATAGATAGTTTAGAAGATAGTTAGTATAGATAGATAAAATAGATAGATAGATAGATAGATATGAATAGATAGATAGATAGATAGATATGAGAGAGATAGATAGATGATAAAATAGATAGATAGATAGAGATAGATAGATAGATTTAGATAGATAGATAGATAATGATAGATAGATAGATAGATAGATAGAATTGAGATAGATATGAGATAGATAGATAGATATGAGATAGATATGAAAATAAAGATATGAGATAGATAGATAGATAGATATGGGATAGGTAGATAGATAGATGGATGGATATGGGATAGATAGACAGATATGAAACATAGATAGATAGATAGATAGATAGATAGATAGATAGATAGAAAAGTAGATAGATATAGAGGTAGATATGAGATAGATGGATAGATAGATAGATAGATAGATAGATATGAGATAGATAGATAGATAGATATGAGATAGATAGATAGATAGATAGATAGATATGGAATAGATAGATAGATAGATATGAGATAGATAGATATGGAATAGATAGATAGATAGATATGAGATAGATAGATAGATAGATAGATAGATAGATAGATAGATAGATAGATATGAGATCGATAGATAGATAGATAGATAGATAGATAGACAGATAGATAGGTATGAGATAGATAGATATGGGATAGATACATAGATAGATAGATAGATAGATAGATACAGTGAAGGAAACAATTATTTGATCCCTTGCTGATTGTGTAAGTTTCCCACTGACAAAGAAATGAACAGTCTATAATTTTAAGAGTAGGTTAATTTTAACATTGAGGGATAGAATATCCGGACAGACCCCATTGACATAGTTCTGCCTGTTCAAGCAATAATGCGCCTAGTTTGCCGACCCACATTCACATAAGATTCTAATTCTAAAATGCCCCCAGAACGCCTGCACATGTTTTGCGCATTACAAAGTATCAGGGCAGGCGCTCAATGTGCCAAACTTGTTCATACGTTGTGAAAAAAGGTGGACCACTCTCTTTTGGCGCATTTAATTGCAGAAATAGAGAAATGGCCCGTTCATACAGGTCGCCTATAATGGTTAGTAAATACTTCTTCCATATTATGGGAATTGTCCACTATTATTTACAAACATTTGTATTATTTTATGGATTTTCATTTAGAATGTAAGGACTTAATATTTCATAGGCACTTGTTGTATGAGTTGCCATTGACGTCTGTAAATCACCCGCACATTTTGTATTCCTTTTTGGGGGATCCTATTCCCAGTGCTGAAATCTTTGTCCATATTTCCAAAATTGTAATTGAAGATTTTTTTGTGTTTCTAGCAAAACAAGGGCTGACGGGGAAAGTGACTGCAGTCCCCGTATTATAGCTAGATAGATAGAGAGGAGATACATAGATATGAGATAGATAGATAGATAGATAGATAGATATGAGATAGATATGTACAAATATGGATAGATAGATATGAAATAGATAGATATAAGATAGATAGATAGATAGATAGATAGATATGAGAGAGATAGATATGAGAGAGAGATAGATATGAGATAGATAGATAGATAGATAGATAGATAGATAGATAGATAGATATGAGATACCGTAGATAGGTATGAGATAGATAGATATGGGATAGATAAATAGATAGATAGATAGATAGATATGAGCTAGATAGATAGATATGAGATTGATAAATAGATAGATAGATAGATAGATAGATAGATAGATAGATATGAGATAGATAAATAGATAGATAGATAGATAGATAGATAGATAGATATGAGATAGATAGATAGATAGATAGATAGATAGATAGATAGATAGATAGATATGAGATAGATATGTACAAATATGGATAGATAGATATGAAATAGATAGATAGATATGAGATAGATAGATAGATATGGAATAGATAGATAGATAGATATGAGATATCGTAGATAGGTATGAGATAGATAGATAGATAGATAGATAGATAGATAGATAGATAGATAAATATGAGATAGATAAATCGATAGATAGATAGATAGATAGATAGATTTTTGAGCTAGATAAAATAGATATGAGATAGATAGATAGATAGATATGAGATAGATAAATAGATAGATAGATAGATAGATATGAGATAGATAGAAAGATATGAGATAGATAGAGAGAGATAGATAGATAGATATGAGATAGATAGATAGATATGAGATAGATAAATAGATATGAGATAGATAATAGATAGATAGATAGATAGATAGATAGATAGATAGATAGATATGAGATAGATAGATAGATAGATAGATATGAGATAGATAGATAGATAGATAGATATGAGATAGATAGATAGAATGAGATAGATAGATAGATAGATAGATAGATAGATAGATAGATAGATAGATAGATAGATAGATAGATAAATAGATATGAGATAGATAAATAGATAGATAGATAGATATGAGATAGATAAATAGATAGATAGATATGAGATAGATAGATATGAGATAGATAAATAGATAGATAGATAGATATATAGATAGATAGATAGATAGATAGATAGATAGATAGATATCATCTATCAATCTTGTGTTTCCAGCAGAACAAGGGCTGACGGGGAAAGTGACTGCGGTCCCCGTATTATACAAGGCTCTCACTTTCTAATTATTTGTGTCCAGATTCGGATGAAACATGTGATTTAGGAATCAAGTTCTTAGCCTTGTGTAAGAAATAAGTATTCTTTATCCAGGAGGCCCCGGACCACATTCCTTCCCATGATAATGGAGGTTAGGTCTTATCTATGTGAATCACAAGCTGCCCAGATCAGTCAGTCTGGCCATTAAGTTGTATCTGAGCACTGGCCTCCCGCTGGCTCCACATGTCTAACTTATCTCTCTGTTTCCTCCGTTCCTCATATTGAGATGACAAAAATCAGCAGGAGGGCGGCAGAGAAATACTTGGGAGGAGATGCATTAAAAACTCTTAGATAAAGTAGCCTGGAGGTAGATGTTGTCTTCTTAAAGGAGACATTGTACAATAGAACAGATCGATATCCTCCCCTTCCTTTATTTCCTTTATTTCTCGGCTTCCTTTTTGATGATTGCGAGTATGATTCACACAGCGCCATCTAATGGATGCACACAGCAGTGAATTATGGGAAATCTTCAGATTAGTCCTATTTTCTTAATATTTAAATTAAATTAATTAGTGGTTTATTGGGTTTAAAAAATTGTTTTGACATGTTTTAGTTAGTGTTACTCGAAGAGTCGTCTGTTTAGTACATAATTACATAGTTCGTAAGGCCAAAAACGGACAGATGTCCATCCAGTTCAGCCTAATGACCTATAGTGTTGATCCAGAAGAAGACAAAACTCCCATGAGATAGAAGCCAATTGTCCTCATTTTAGGGAAAAAAATTCCTTCTTCCTTCCCTACTCCAATCTGGCAATCAGAATAATCCCTGGATCAGCAACGCCAGAATCCTGGACAATCCAGTATAACTTGTTATATTATTACATCTAGAAATGTCTCCAGACCCTTCTCCAGAATCCTGGTCACTATAACTTGTTCTATTATTAAAACTAGAAATGTATCCAGACCCTTCTGCAGACTCCCGGTCACTATAACTTGTTATTTTTATTACATCTAGAAAAGTATCCAGACCCTTCTCCAAATCCTGGTCACTATAACTTGTTCTATTATTACATCTAGAAATGTATCCCCGACCCTTCTCCAGAATCCTGGTCACTATAACTTGTTATATTTTTACAGCTAGAAATGTATCCAGACCTTTCTCCAGAATCCTGGTCACTATAACTTGTTATATTATTACATCTAGAAATGTCTCCAGACCCTTCTCCAGAATCCTGGTCACTATAACTTGTTATATTATTACATCTAGAAATGTCTCCAGACCCTTCTCTAGAATCCTGGTCACTATAACTTGTTATATTATTACAGCTAGAAATCTATCCAGACCCTTCTACAGAATACTGGTCACTAGAACTTATTATATTATTACATCTAGAATTGTCTCCAGACCCTTCTCCAGAATCCTGGTCACTAAAACTTGTTATATTATTACAGCTAGAAATGTATCCAGACCCTTCTCCAGAATCCTGGTCACTAGAACTTGTTATATTATTACATCTAGAAATGTCTCCAGACCCTTCTCCAGAATCCTGGCCACTATAACTTGTTATATTATTACATCTATAAATGTAACCAAACCCTGCTCCAGAACCAGGGCCGTTCCTAGGCTAAATTACACTCCGGGCGTGGTGAATAAATTTCGCCCCCCCCCCCCCCCCCTCCTCCATGTAACATATGGCGCCACAATGAAAAACAGTGCATCACCAATCAACCAAATCTAAAAATATACAACAAAGCTTACCACAATGTGCTAGGTATAAACTACTAAAATAATAGTCATACAGTTACCAAATAGCACCGCTACAACCAACCAGAATCCCAGACTAATAGTACCCAAAGTCCTGCTAAAACCCCATATCCCAGCAGTAGTGACCGAGATACGCAACACCGTGACCACATAGTGATCCGAATAATACTGTCACACCATGACCACATATCACCAGCACAATTTGTTGACCGAAAAAAACAAACTGACCATTACTGAGTAAAAAACCATTATACTACAACCAAAATTACCGGTGTTCAAAATGACCATACAGAGATGGGGTACCAACTGTTTCACAGGGTCTGCAGACATATAAAATGATTTCAGTAAAGTTAAAATCCAGGGAAATTTACAGGGGGACGGGGCTCTGAAGAGTTGTTTTCTTTCCCCTTTTTCTTTTTCCCATCTTTCTCCAGGCCCAATGACACTTCCCCCCAAGGGGAAACAATCTTCACTGTAAATATAAAAAAAACAAACATCTTAAATCCCCACTTTATTTAAACTAATGGCCCCCCCCTTTTACCAAGGGGATGCCCCCCGGAAACCAGGAAAATGTCCCCTTTTAGCCAAATAGATGCCCCCTGTAGCCCGTAGGAGCCCCCGTGTAGCCGTAAGGCCCCTGTTTGATTAACAGATGCCCCTTGTAGCCAGTAATTTCCCCCTTGTAGCCAGGGGAAAGCCCCCCGTAGCAGTTTTGATGCCCCTTGTAGCCCATAGATGCCCCTCTGCAGCCAGTAGATGCCCCCTGTAGCCGTAGATGCCCCCCGTAGCCAGTAGGGTCCCCCCGTAAACCCGTAGATTTCCCCCTTAGCCAGAGAAAGCCCCCCCGAAGCCATTTTGGGTCCCCCCCGTAGCCAGTTTGAAACCCCCCTGAAGGGCCCTTTTGATGCCACCCTGTTGCCAGTTTGATGCCCCCCTGAAGCCATTAGTTGCCCCCCGGTAGCCAAATAATCCCCTCCGTAGCCAGTATATGCCACCCTGTAGCCAGTTGATGCCCCCTTTTAGCCCGAGATGCCCCCCCCTAGCGATTGATGCCCCCCTTTAGCCAATAGATGCCCCCTGTAGCCAGTAGATGCCCCGCGGCCCGTTTGATTCCCCCCCTTTTAACCGTAGATGCCCCCCTGGGAGCCAGTAGAATTTCCCCCCCGTAGCCCGTAGATGCCCCCTGTTTGCCATAGATGCCCCACTGGTGGCAGTGTACCCCCCTTGTAGCCAGTAGATGCCCCCCTTTTGGCCCTAGTTCCCCCCTGAAGCCCTTAGTTGACCCCCTTGGGAGCCAGTTAGATCCCCTCTTGTAGCCAGTAATTCCCCCTTGTAGCCCTAAAATGCCCCCTGTAGGCCCGGGGAAGATGCCCCCTTAAGCCCAAAATAGATGCCCCCGTGGCCAGTAATGCCCCTCCCTTTTAGCCATAAAAATTCCCCCTTTTTAGCCCGTAGTTTCCCCCCGTAGCCAGGGAAAATGCCCCCTTATAGGGCCCGTAATTCCCCTGGGGGCCAAATAAAATGCCCCCCTTGTAGCCCTTAATGGCCCCCGAAGCCAAATAGAAAACCCCCTGTAGCCATTAATTTCCCCCCTGTAGCTTTGTAGATGCCCCCCTTGTTTGCCCAGTAGTTCCCTGGGAGGCCCTTTGGGTGGGCCCCCCCGTACCCCTTAATGCCCCTGAAACCCAAAAGATACCCCCTGTAGCCAGTAGATGCCCCCTGTTTGCCTGTAAGATGCCCCTGTATCCAGTAGATGCCCCCTTATAGGCCATTAGTGCCCCCCCTGTAGCCAGTAGATGCCGCTGTAGCCAGTATATGCCCCCTGTAGCTAATAATATAATTTTAAAATACAATTACTCACGCCACCACAGTCACCCCCCGGCTTCCAGGTCTCCGGGAGCTGCTGAGCAGTGTACAGTGTGTGATGTCCACCATGCCAGCTACACTGTCACGCAGCACCCAGCATCGCAGGGGCGCACGAGCTTTCACACTGTCCTCCAGACCCTTCTCACAGAAATCCCAGTCACTATTACTTTGTTCTATTATTACATCTAAAATTATCCAGACCCTTATCAGAATCCTGGTCACTATAACTTGTTCAATTATTACATCTAGAAATCGTATCCAGACCCTTTCGTCCAGAATCCGGTCCTATAACTTGTTATATTAATTTACTCTAGAAATGTATCCAGACCCTTCTCCAATATCCCAGTCACTATAAACATGGTTATATTAATTACATCTAGAAATGTATCCAGACCTTTCTCCAGAATCCTGGTTACTTAAACTTGTTATATTCTTACATCTAGAAATGTCTCCAGACCCTTCTCCAGAATCCTGGTCTCTATAACTTGTTCTATTATTACATCTAAAATTATCAGACCCTTCTCAGAATCCTGGTCCACTAAACCAGTTATAATATTACATCTAGAAATGTATCTCAGCACCCTTCTGCAGAATCCTGGTCACTATAACTTGTTTATATTATTACATCTAGAAATGTATCCTGAACCCCCTCTTCCAGAAATCCTGTCTCTATAACATGTTCTATTATTACATCTAATATGATCCAGACAACTACTCCAGAATCCTGTCACTATAATTTGTTATATTATTACATCTACAAATGTATCCAGACCCTTCCAGAATCCTGGTCCTTAACATGTTATATAATTACATCTAGAAATGGTATCTAGAACCCTATCTCCAGAATCCCGTCACTATAAACTTGTTATATTATTACATCTAGAAAAGTCTCCAACCCTTCTCCAGAATCCCGGCTCACTATAACTTGTTATTATTACAGTCCTAGAAATGTAATCCAAACCTTCTATGAACTCTGTTTAGAGAATTCCCATTATAGTATCCTCAGGCAGAGAATCCACAGTCTCACTGCTCTTACAGTAAAGAATCCCCTTTCTATGTTTATGTAGAAATATTCTTTCTTCAAGATGTAGAGAATTCAAGAGCAATGCAGCAAAATTTTTGAAAAAAAAAAAAAAAAACAGCTTAAGGAATTTCCAACTCTGAATATAAGTATTTGGGGAGAAAAAAATAAACATGTATTTTCAGGCCACGAAATTGCAAAGGAACACCAGCACACATTAAGAGAAAGCCTGTAGTACAAATAGTGTAACATCTGGGGAACATCTGAGGAACCTTAGGGTTAAGAATGGAGTTAGGGTCAGGGTTTGATTGACCCTAACACTAACCTTTGATGTTCCTAAGACATTCCCCAGATTTTTCCCAGTTTTTGTACAGATGATGCACCCTAGGATCAAAGTTGGAGTTAGCTTTAGGGTTTGACTAATCTTAACCCTAACCCTGGGGTTCTCCAAATCAGTGTTGCTCTAGGGTGCCTGGACCTGCCAGTATAGTTGATTCTTGGAGCCAATGACTGCACATGCCCATTGCTTTCTGCCTCTCTTTTTTCTGTCTTTCTCCCAGGGGCACACTGTTTGTTTTCCCCTGTTTTGATGTGAGCCAGTTTAAGACTGCCCTAGATTATGCACAGCTGTTCACTGCAGTTAGACATGGAGTTTGGGTTAGGGTTGGACTCACCTAACCACAAACCTAACCATAGATGTTCTCAGGATGTTCCCCTAGATAATACACAGATGTTTCCCAGATTTTGCATAGATGTTCACTACAGTTAGACATGGAGTTTGGGATAGGGTTGGACTCCCATAACCACAAACCAAACCATAGATGTTCCCAGGATGTTCTTCTAGATATTACACACATGTTCCCCATATTTTGCAGAGATGTTCCCTAGATGTTGCGTAGATGTTCATTACAGTTAGACATGGCCTTAAGGTTAGGGTTGGACTCCAACCACAAACCTAACCATAGATGTTCCCAGGATGTTCCTCTAGATGTTGCACAGATGTTTCCCAGGGTAATGGGTGGAGTTAGGGTTAGAGTTGAACTAATCCTCACCCTAGATTTCCCCCGATGTTCTTAGATGCTACCCAGTTGCAGGACTGGGACAAGGCAATTCATATTTGACCTCCTTACACCTCCTTCCTACCTGCGATGAAGTGACGCACTAGGTGGTGGCTGTCGTCCCGGCCCTGTCCAGATGTTACACATATTTTGCCTAGGGCAAGGGTTGAAGTTAAGGTTATGAAAAGTGTTAGGATTCATTTTTTTTTCAGATTTTCAGCAAAATTCGATTCTGGCCCACCAAAATGGAATTGCCGAAATTCAGGTTGAATTTGACTTTGATCAGAGTGTAAAGAGCAACACTAGTTTCAATGTAAGTGCATTCTCCATACATTGACTTTCTAGTAAGCTTGCAAAGGATCTGTGCTTTTACACAGCAAACAATGTGAACAAGAAGAGCTGCATTGTAAAGCATAGAGGAGGGATAGAGAAAGAAAGACTATTGCAGACACTATGCAACTGAGCTAGAGGCCGCTGTGCAGAGCTGAACAAGCAACATCTAAAGTGCTTCCAACCTCCCCTATTTACTAAAGTGCTTCCAACCTCCCCTATTAAACGGGTTTTACAACGATCTAATTTTATACCTCCTGCATCCAGCTCTTCAGCTCTGTGTGCTCAAAAGGGGGCGTGTGTGTTTTGGTTTAAATTTGCAATCATGTGACCAGCGGGATGACATCACCACCCCTTTCCCTTTCTCTCTATCAAAAAAGGCTTTTATGTAAAACTGAAGTAGCTACATTGTATATCATAGTTAAAACTTTTGCCTCCAGGAACAGGTCCCTCGTTCAAATCCCTGCGGGAACCAAACCTGTGGATTTATTTCTTTTTACCAATGCCAGACCTCATTGAGGTTTCTTTTTTTAATTTATTTGCATTGTTTGACTAATTCCCTAAGGAGTATAGAGGACGGAGGAGAATGCAGCCCCTGGGGTTTGAACACCAGTACTGCCTGAGAGGAGAGGTGATGTCTGAGCATGTGCGACCAGGACTGAGGAGCTCTCAGCCCTGGTCGTATCCCTGGAGACGAGCTGTAACAATGGATCACTAAAGGAGCAGCAAAACAAAAAGGTGCAGAATTTTTAATAATAATGAATGGTGAGAATGTTTGTTATTTAATTTGCAAGCTTCCCACCTCAATTTTACTTTGTGGCAAAACCCCTTTAACTAAAGTGCTTCCAACCTCCCCTATTAACTAAAGTGCTTCCAACCTCCCCTATTTGTTACATGTTATCAGATACTCTGCAAATCCACATCTCTGTCAATCAAGGTCTTCTTTTTTTGAAGGGTTCTCAGACTTCAATGAAGTGATCTGTATCCGGTCCACACCCAGAGACGTCTCTCTGTGTAGTAATTGAAAACTAAAGGTGGGATTTCTAGGGAGCAAAAAAAAAATCCAAGAACAAATATTAGTCAGATGGATTTCCTGCAGCAAATATGTATCAGATCCATAACATCGATTTGTGCTTAATTGAGAAATGTACACTTTTTGGTTTCTCCCTTTTTTTCTGCAGCCGCAGAGCCCGGCCCGCTAATTCCATTACTATTGATCCACAGTCATTGCTTTATTTTACTGCTTAAATATATTGACCGGATTGTTATGAAAAATAGAAATTTACCAAAGCAGAAAACAAGTTACTTCTGAGCAATCAGAGGGCGGCGTGGAACGATGCCACCGCCGGTAATTACGGGTACAGGTTTATGTGGGGGATTTGTCTCTTTATTTAGCATTTATTGATAAAACACAATTGAAATTGCAAATTCCTGCTTTACATAATGTCATAGACCTCTCCTGAAATACTCTGTGCTGCTGCAACCCCTGTTCTTCCACTATGTAACTCTCAGTTGGTCTCACCTAAAGGGGTTGTCTCATCTCAAAGTTTCATAGGATGTATGAATGAAATAATGCTGTTTTGCTCTGTGCCTTCCTGGTCAAGCTGTCTGTAATTAGCATATGAGCTCTTTGTATTCAGACTTCTGCTAATTAGATAAATCTCCTGCTGTCAGGGCCAGGGAAGCTTCTGAGGTAAAGTAAACAGCAGTAATTTCTGGCTTTTGTCTGAAAGATCAGATAACAAACAAGCTCTCACTGTCTGGAGTTCTGTGCTGCCCCAGACATGGGTGATGAGGTCACTCCCTGTTATCAGATAGAACAAACAGCAGGGGGTGAGAAGTGGACAGATCGGTCACTTGGGGAACCAGAGAGAGCGCAGAAGGTGATCAAATCATTTGTAGCTCCTTTACAAAAAAAGACGAACAACGCAATATATTTAGAAAACATCTTCATTTAGTTTGTTGAATGCTAATCTTTGTAGCGAGACAACCCCTTTAAGTCATCATATATGTAAATACCCTGCTCTTTAAACTATGAAGCTCTCAGTCTGTCTCCTATTTTTTCTCTCCATTAACCTTCTCCTGTCATGATCCTATAGACAGCCCAGTTCTCACTTGCCTCATCATGTAAGTAAGGAGGACTCTCCTCTTTCCGCTATGCAATTCTCAATTTTTGCCCTCGTACAAGGTCAAGAAACCAATCTCCTGAACTTCTCTGTGCTGCTGGGGCCCTAAAACGTTAATTAGGTAACTCTCAGATTGTGACCTACCATGAGATTATTGCACTATTCTCCTAAAATTCTCTGTGCTGCTGGGGCTCTGATACTTTAATTAGGCAATTCTCAGATTGTGACGCTCCATGAGATCAGGACACTATTCTCCTGAAATTCTCTGTGCTGCTGGGGTCCTGATACTTTAATTAGATGACTCTCAGTCTGTGATGTCCCATCAGATCAGGACACAATTATCCTGAATTTCTCTGTGCTGCTGGGGTTCTAATACTTTAATTAGGTAACTCTCAGTATGTCACCTACCATGAGATTATTGCACAATTCTCCCAAAACTCTCTGTACTGTTGGGGCCCTAAACCTTCTTGTATTTAACTCTCTGCCTGCGACCTCCCACTTGTATCCGTTAACCTCCTTATTTCATGATACTGCTCCCATCACATGCATCCCTTTTCTTACTTACATCATCATATTCGGGGATAGGACCCTGCTCCTTCCACTATGTAACTTCCCAACTGTCACCTCCCACGTGATCAGCACAGCCCCTTTCCTGAAATACTCTGTGCTGATGGGGATCCTAGTCTTTCCACTATGTCACTCCCCACTTGTGACCTTCCACATGATCAGCACATTTTTCTGCTGACATACTCTGTGCTGCAGAGGACCCTAGTCTTTCCACTATGGCACTCCCCAACTGTCACCTCCCACAAGATCAGCACAGAGCCTTTGCTGAAATACTCTGTGCTGATGGGAACCCTAATCTTTCCACTATGTCATTCCCCTCCCCATCTGTGACCTTCCACATGATCAGCACATTTTTCTGCTGACATACTCTGTGCTGCAATGACAGATATGACATGCATTTCAAACTATGGCACTCCTCAACTGTCACCTCCCACGTGATCAGCACAGCCCCTTTCCTGAAATACTCTGTGCTGATGGGGATCCTAGTCTTTGCACTATGTCACTCCCCATCTGTGGCCTTCCACATGAGCAGCACATTTTTCTGCTGACATCCTCTGTGCTGCAGGGGACTCTAGTCTTTCCACTATGGTACTTCCCAACTGTCACCTCCCACAAGATCAGCACAGAGCCTTTCCTGACATACTCTGTGCTGCAGGGGACCCTAGTCAGTCCACTATGTCACTCCCCTCTCTATCTATGAAATAAAAAGAAAAGGAGATGGCGCTCTATGTGAAAGTACGTCTGATCTCACAATTGAATTAAATAATAATAAGGTGCTCACCTGATGGTGTTGTGCAACTAATTTAGAGGCACAACACTCATAAAAATATGGTTGGCTTTAAGCGAAGCCTCAGGGACAGCAGCCGCGTGGTCCGTATCTCTAATGCCGGCAGGACATCAGGAAACAGTAGAGAACCAATGGAAGAAAAATGGACCGGGCGCTCGTCTCATGGAATGAATCCTCGTGCAGAACCAAATTGTTATAAAATTTTAGCTTTATTCCATAAATAACATTAAGAAGGTGGCCTTAAAGGAGTTGTCTCCCTACAGAGTTTCAGAGAATGCATGAATAAAAATACTCTGTCACTTCCTGGTTCAGACTGACTCATTTGCATAAGCTCCTTGCTTGTACAGCTCCCTGCTGTGCTGTGCTTTCAGTTGCTAATTAGATCAGATTAGCTTCTCAAACTACTAACATGACTTCTTATCTGATCCCTCAAACAAAAGCCCTAATTACAGTTCTGTTTATTTTACATAAATCAAGCTTTTTACTGCTGAGCAGCACAGGACACTGCAGTGACCTATGTGATGACATCACTCACTGTTATCTCATAGAACAAACAGCAGGGAGAATTGTTTACAGGTCAGTTACTGAGGAACTAAATAGCCAGGGAGGTCATAAATTCACTTGTATCTCCTTAGGGAAAACAGAGGAACAAAGCAATATATTTGGAAAATGTCTTTATTTTGTGTTCCCTACAATTTGAAAGCTATTCTTTGTAGCGAGACAACCCCTTTAATAGTTAGTGTAACCTGCATAACGCGTTTCGTGCTAAAAAGCACTTCATCAGATGCTGGAGTGTTACATACATTAAACAAGTCAAACATGGTTTATATACACTGTAACAATCAATATGATTGGTACTAGAAAAGGAACCTCTCATGGTTCCTGTTATTAGACATAAAACACTATAAAGACCAATAAGAGAATTTAAAAAAGGGGACTATAGATAAAAAGAAAATCCTATTGGTTAAAAATAAGGTGGGAAATTCATACTAGCAAATAGGATGGAGAGCTACTCTGTTCCTATGTTGTTCTATGAGAAACTAAGTGACCAATCCTAGAAAGTGTAAAAATGTAGGTTGGAACCAACCGTCCCAACATTGCAGGAAGTGATCCAGGCGGTCAAACGTCACCTCGAAAGGGAGAGAATCAACATCACAGGATAAGGAAACCCAATCTCTACATTTTTCAGAAATGGCAGGAGTTCATAGGTAACTTTTACCCCCCCCGGGAGATCAAGGAGATAAAATGGCAGCTTTTTGTTTAAAACCTCCTGGTATCTCTCCTCTCCCCTAGCGGCACTCGGGGGGCTTTGGAATGTCTTACCCCATAACATGGGAGCTTTAACCCCAGCCATATCCTGCACCTCCCTGGAAAACTCCCTTGGTAACTGTGGTCAGAGTTTGGGGGGGAATTTTTTCCTCTATCTATTTCACTTCCTCAGGGGTTATGGGGCGAGATCTTCGCACATTGTATCAGCACAGTATTTTGTTTCCACCTTTTTTTTCCAGACCTTACTTAAATTTCATAGGTGTAATGTGATTATGTCTCTTATACATAACTGGTATGGGGACCACTGTTTTTGTGTTGTTTTTTTGTTTTTTTTTGGGGGGGTTACTTTTAAAATTTTTTTTTTGTTTTCTTTTTTTAGTGAAAGATGGAGACTTCTTTTGCTTCATCCTTATTATTATGATAGTCATTAGTGTATTTTGACTTTCATTGCTTAGTACTTTTCTATTTGTCTAATGATGCCTTATAAATTTTTTCTTTGTGTATCAAGTGGTATCTCATCTATTGGACAGTTATTGTATGTTATTGTTATTGTAAAATTTAATAGAAAATTATGTTTACAAAAAAAAAAAAAAAGTGTAAAAATGTTTCTAGAAAGAAGATACAGAAAATCCGTATCCTGGCCAAATAAAGTTGAAGCTACTACCAGATTCACAAATGATCCATCTACAGGTTGGTTTGACTCCGGATACATTATGTGATGACACAGATCAGTGGAAAAGGCAATTCTTCTCAACGAGATGACTGGAAGACCGGAAGGGAATGGTCGCGAAGGTCCTTAAAGATCCTGAGGACACAAATATATACATTTTTAAAGAACCTGCCCTTGCCTAACTTTCTAACCCTGTTTTCATGCTTATGCACGAGACAGTGGGCTTAGTTTGGACGTCCCCCCTGATAACGACTTCATGGGAATATTTTTTGTCAGTAGCAAATAATGAACTACTAGTAATTTGATGGATCCTTGGTCATAAAGTCAACTCCGAATGAAATCGAAATTAATCTTGATAGTTTTTCAGTCATATTTACAGGATTTCTTTCTGGACCAGGTGTGCAAACTATG
>JAODAL010069959.1:0-16126 GCA_025379985.1 Phyllomedusa bahiana
TTTTTTAAAAAATTTGAGATTTTTAATAAAAGTAGCTTTTGAGATAATCTTTTTAAAATATTGATCCCTTAAAGGAATTATCAGCACTTAAAGGGGGAAAGGATGAGTAGTGAGGCACAATTAAAATCTATGTTACTACTAATGACTTTGACACATTTATGGAAAGATTGGGTCAAAGATTATCCAGACATAGAGTGGAAATTGAAAGGATGAAGCGAGACAAGTGGCATAGGGACTTGGAGGATTATGAAATGGGTAAAGTTTATGGTTGGCAGGGTCAACACAACCAACATATATCATCTGGGAAAAAGATTTATAGGTTCAATCACTCAAAATTTTGGGTTACACAACTATGGATTCGATTAAAACAGATGAATCAGTGAGATCCGATTTTTTAGAGTTCAAAATCGGGAAAGAGGAGAGGCCTCAGGATAGGGTGGCCGGAAGCACCATAGAACAACAAAAAAAAAAATATAAAGAGGGGAAGACGAACAAAACAGAGGGGCAATCTGAACAGCCAACTACCAGGGGTCACCCTCAGAATTAGGGAGTGAGACAAATTTGGTGGTAATATTCTTTCAACTAATCTTCAGCATTAGAGGTTCATGTATTAAATAAGGGATTGTCGTTTAGTCCTTCAGCCCTATTGACTGGTTCCAATTCGAAGTGGATTTGCAGAATTTTTTTAGACGCTACGTTTGAAAGCTTTCTTTCATGATAAGGATGGGGAGGCAGGACTTAGAGGGTGAGTCCTGATGTAAATGATAGTATTGTTGTTTAAGAGATCTTGATCAAAAAGTGAAAAGGGTGAATTTAGTCCACCACAGTCCAATCATATAGTGGAGACCTATATCAAGCTAACTAAGAGAAATTGAGGGTGTTGAGAAGCCAGAGGTTACTAGACATTCTAACTTGTCGAGGTTGAGAGGATGCCTTAAAGGGCTTGATGGAGAACCCTTGATAGTGATAAAACCAGCTGATAAGGGGGGAGCAGTCGGGGGGATGGATAGGGTGAAATATGACCTTGAGAGATTTATCTCAGCTACAAGATGGAGAGATTTATTCTGAGTTGAATGGGGACCCTAAATTTAAAATCATGAAGGAAATAAATGAGGGTGTGGATAGTGAAAATATGTAAGAAAATTTAAATTGATGATAAATTAGGGAATTTTCTTAAAATTACATCTCCGGTCACCCCCAGTGCTATATGTTCTGCAAAAATTCACAAGAGCTTAGTTGACCCCCCAGTAGGCCATAGTATCTGGCTGTGGGTCTATATTTAGTAATATAGCCATCTTTTTGGACAAGGTCCTGAGAACTTTTGCCACGACTGCTCCCTCTAAATCAAAAATACATCTGACTTTATATGTAAGATACAGGAAGGTGTCTTGCCTATGATTGTTTTCTAGTATCATTTTATGTAGTGTCATTGTACACCTCCCAAATTTATCATCGGCTGGTCTTTCCGCAGTGTCTGCGGCGCTGACCGGGCGGGATGTGTTCCGGTTACTCTCAATTCATCCTCACACTCTTGGAGATTGTTCTCAGGAAGAATTATTTTCTCTTTGGGGACAAATTTTATCTCCAGAAGAGGGGTACAGCCATGGGGTCCAATGTGGCCCCCACTTATGCAAACATCTATATGGCTGTACTTGAGGTTGAATTTGTATACCACTCTGGTTTCTCGGAGCACATCCTGCCTGGTGGCGCTACCATAGATGACATTTTTTGATCTGGACAGGTCCACGTGAGGAATTGGAACTTTTTCACTTTTTCTTGAATCGGGGTAGATCTGGTTACAGTTTACCAAGGTGTTTTCTAGGGAATCGATCCAATTTTTGGATACGAAGGTCTACATCAGAGACCAATAGATTGGAGACGGATTTGTATGTCAAAGAGACAGACAAAAATAAATCTTTTACGATTGACAGCTATCATCCCAGACATATGAAGAATTCCCTCCCCTGGAGCCCAAATTTTTGAGAGTAAAGAGGTAGTTGTCAGAGGACTCCAGGGTAGATGTTAAAGTGGAGGAACTGTGCAATCGGTTCATACAGAGAGGCTCTCCTAGGTCAGTAGTGTATCGATCGAAGGAGCGGGTTAAAGGGGTTAGGCGTTCTGACACTCTGAAGTCCCGTAAGAAAAAAAACCAATTGAGAATCCCAAATTTTTGACTACGTATGATAGTTTAGGCCCTAGGATAGCAGAAATTTTAAGGAAAGAATGGCTATTCTACAAAAAGGGCTTCCAGATATTTAGAATCTTTCGGGCTGTCCCGATGTGGCCTATAGAAGGAGTAGGAATTTGAGGGATAAACTTGTGAAATCTGACCTTCCCCTCTCCTTTGGGCATGCGACAATCTTTTCTTGGCCCACCAAAGATGGGTAATTTTCCATGCCCTTTAAATGCTGAATTGCAACAATTTGATTAAAGGGGATGTATTTCAACATCCACTTAAAGGTAAAACATTTAAGATTAAGGGAAATACACTTGTCGTACCTCTTATGCTATCTATATGATTGTTTGTCCCTGTAGTAAAGATTTATATAGAGGGGACAAAAAAGGGGGGTTTTTTTTCCCTTTGTTTTCAAAATTTTTGTTTTTTTTAAAAAAAAAAAAAAAGGGGGTTGGAGGGGTTTTTAAAAAGAAAGGGGAAAAAAAAAATTTTGGGTTTGGGGGCCCCCCCTTTTAAAAAAAACCCCCCCCTTTTTTTTTTTCGGGGAAAGGGGGGGGGGGGGAAAAAAAAAATTAAAAAAGGAAAAAGGAAAATTTTTTTTTTTAAAACCGGGGGTTTGGGGGTTTTTTTTTTAAAGGGGGGGGTTGGGGGGTTTTTCGGGGGTTTTGGGGGGGGGGGGGGGGGGTGTGGGGGGGGGTGGGGGGGTGGTGGTTTTGGGGGGGGGGGGGGGGTGGGGGGGGGGTGGGGGGGGGGGGGGGGGGTTGGGGGGGGGGGTGGGGGGTTTTTTTGTTGGGGGGGGGGGGTTTTTTGGGGGGGTTTGGGTTGTTTTGGGGGGGGGGGGGGTGGTGTTTTTTGGGGGGGGGGGGGGGGGGGGTTTTGGGGGGGGGGTTTTTTTTGGGGGGGGGTTGGGGGGGGGGGGGGTGGGGGCCGGGGGGTTTGGGGGGGGGGGGGGGGTTGGGGGGGGGGGGGGGGGTGGGGGGGGGGGGGGTTTTTTTTTTGGGGGGGTTTTTTTGGGGGGGGGTGTTGTTGTTTGGGGGGGGGGGGGGGGGGGGGGGGGGGGGGGGGGGGTTTTTGGGGGGGGGGGGGGGGGTGGGGGGGGGGGGTGGGGGGGGGGGGGGGGGGTTTTTTTTTAAAAATTTTTTTTTAATTTTTTTCCTTTTAATTTTTTAAAATTTTACCCCTTGGGGAAAGGGGATTAATAAAGGGGGGGTTTTTTTTTGGGGTTTTTTATTGGTTTTTTTTTTTTTTTCCCTTTTTTTGGGGTTTTTAAAAAAAGGGAAAAAAATGAAAAAAAATTTTCCCTTATTTTTTTCCAAATTTTGGTTTTAAAAGGGGTTTAAAAAACCCCCTTAAACCCCCTTGAAAATTTCCCCCCCCCCTTGGTGTGTTGTGAGGTGATGTTTTTGCCATGCTTTTGGGAGGGGGCGGTGTCTTTTTTTATGGGGAAAACCGGGTTTTTTTTCAGTGGGGTGTTGGGATCCCTGGGGGGTGTAGAAAATATTTGCCCTGTTTTCCCATAATGTATCCTAGGACATATAAATTAAAAAATTACATACCGGCCTTTTTCTCTACTATAAGGATCTTTAATGTATTCTTTAGGGTCCCCCATTAAATTTGACGATATCTGATATGGGATTGATCCGAGCGTACCCGTAAGCCAAAACCAATTTGATTTGGATTGAGGGAGGCGCTTTTACAGATTTTAGGGGCCCCTTCCGGCTTTAGAGGGCCCTTAGACATGGCAATTTTATTTCCCCTGGTTGAAGTCTTGTTTTAAGGCCCTTTAGTGCCCAAAATGCGCAGTGGCTTTGGAAAGACGCCCGGTTTCCGGGTACACCATTGATTTTGGGCCGCTCTGGGTTAAACAAAAGTGTTTGGGGATTTAATATGTTTTTTGATCTTTTATTTTTCTTTTATGTTGATGTACCCCACTATGTTTAATTGATTACCCACCCGTCACATTAATTTGATGATGTGTTTTTTATTGATGTTGGTGAATTATGACTATTGGTGTTTTTGGGATATAATTTAGATGTTTTTAAGCATTGGGATTATGCTTGAGAAAGGGTCTGCGCTATTTTTTGAGCCGAAAGTTAAAACCCTTTTTTTGTATGTGACTCCTGAATAAAGAAGCCTTCTTTTTGCTGACGTCCTTTCTTTTTCATATGGGAAAATACAGCCACCTTTAGCGCTGTTTACCCCAGTGTCAGGAAAGGGAGGGTGGGGATAAAAAATCCCCGCCTTTTACTGGGGGGAGTTACGGCTGCAGTGACAGCCCCGCTCTCCCCTCCACAAGTGCACAGCCAAATTTACAGCTATGGACTCTGCATGATGTTTTTAAGGTGTCCTTTTGGAGGTTTGGATGTGGCCACCTGGGGCGGGTTTTTTGTCAATGAGCGGGGTTTGGGCCCGAAAACACCCTCACGTGCATCTCCCAAAACCCCTTTAAAATGAGAGGCCCCGGGGAACCCCCTCCCCCGCCCACCTTATTTCGAACTGGTGGTTTGGAGTCCCATGAATCATAGGGTGGGATCCCTACTTTGCTTACACGTCTCTTTTATACGTTTTAATGTGCACACTCCTCTGTTGATTCAAAATGTCAACCAAGGTGACATGAGGACCTTTATTATTCAGGTCAGAGGTCCATACTTTTTTCATGGTGCACATCCTTGTGACCTGTCTATGTGAGTCACTAGGTTCTCACCAGGGTGTGGTCACTTTTGGGAAGTCCCTCCTGGTGGTCTAGGGGGAATGTGTGTGAGTATCAAGTTCCTGACCAACCTTGGCTCCATGCCAACCATGAGCATATGGCTTCGTCTTTGTGGTGGACACTTAAGTCAAGAGTAAGATGAGCTTTCCCTAAACTTTGGCGAAGAGTGGCCATTGATCGTTGACCCTTGTAGGATTCTTTGGCTTAGAAGGTTGGGGAAGATTTGTAGAGCCCCATTGAGTTTTGGAGAAGCCGTGTGATGGATGGACTGCATCCTTGTGCACTTGGGTGATAGAGGATGAGGATGAGCAACCAACATCTGACTAAATGGGAACTCATTGAGGAGGTCATTGACCACTATGGGGACAGCTGTCTGGTCCCTCTATGGGTTCCTCTCTCAATATGAGGCTATAGAGAAATTAAAAATCTCTGGCCCATGTCTCGTCGGGGGGAGGGGGTCGGGGGGTTCTACCCAATGATAACCTCAAAGGTTTCTTTCCCAAAGTTGAATATCCCTGTCCTTGCCCTTTACTGAACTGTTTACATAACCAAATTTGAATGAGGACTTGATAGGATCGCGGACTGAACTAGAACACTCTAGGAGCCGACACAACAATCCAAGAAATTAGACATCAGTAAAAACCTTTAGGTGCCTCCATTGATGCAGAGTATCTCTGTCTCAGACTCACCTCCTCCTGCCCTTGGTTGTCGTCCACTGTCCTCAGCAATGCACAAGGCTGAAGGAATAGATGACATGTTGTATAAGCTTACACACTAATACAATGAATACATGTATAGACTGACTTATTCTTCACTCCTGCCACCACTCTATAGGGGGCGCTACTTTACAGTATATGGATTTTGATGCAAAATAATAGATCATGTTTGTACAAGATGAAAAAACATTGCTACTTCTAGAAACAGCACCACATTCCACCACAGGTTGTGTGTGGTATTGCAGGTCAGCTTTTAAAAGTCAATTGGGATGAACTGCAGTACCATTTATGAGCAATAGGGGTATTGCCTATGGAAGAAAGTAGCCATGTGTTTCTGTTTCTCTACAATCCCTTTTGCCTAACACCACTGGTGGCACTAGTGGTGAAAATATATGTAGTGACTGTTCCTGAGGGGTTGGAGCATGACACCAAAATCAGTATCCCTGTGTCATGCTCCGCCCCCTCAGGTTCTACACTGTTTACTGCACAGTTTTGCCTGGAGTTTTTTTCTCTTTTAACTTTAGCACCAAATATGCTAGGAACCCCAAAATATTTTTGTACTGTTGGCCTCTAAGAATTCCCCGGTACTCACCTGCTGCCAGGGTCAGGAGCACGAAGGTCGTTTTTAGCATTTTTTTGCCTTTTTTCTTCTATTGGACAACAAATTCAATGGTTGAGTAGAGGTAACCTCAAGGGATCTGCTCTTCTAAGACCTTCCCCAACGTATCTGGCGGAGGATGGTAAATGAGTGACAAAAACCCCCAACATTTCCCCATCATATCCATAGTCTACAACCTGATATTAACCATAATACACGGAGGAGTCTGGTTAATCATCAAGAGAAGAGCAAATAAGGGACAAATGTCGACTTTGACTTTTTCTTTCTGTGTAACATTTTTGTGCTGGATCTTTCTGATGTTTTATGATTGTAGCAGGGGCTGAAAGTGGGGCAAGAGCCCCAGGGGCTAACCAGGCATCGACAAGACTCAGGGCTAGAGGTGGGACAAGAGCCCCAAGGAACACCAAGAACATCAGGGGCTGGAGATGGGGCAGGAGTCCCAGCAGCCAAGGAGACTCCAACAAGACCAGGGTCTGGAGGTGGAGCAAGAGACCCAGAGGCTAAGGAGACACCAACAAGACCAAGGGCTGGAGGAGGGGCAAGAGCACCAGGAGCTAAGGACTCATCAACAAGACCAAGGGCTGAAGGTGGGGCAAGAGCACCAAGGGCAAAGGAGGCACCAACAAGACCAAGGACTGGAGGTGGGGCAAGATCACCAGGAGCTAAGGACGCATCAACAAGACCAAGGGCTAGAGGTGGGGCAAGAGTCCCAACAGCCAAGAAGGCTCCAACAAGACCATGGGCTGGTGGTTAGGGCAAGAGTCCCAACAGCCAAGGAGGCTTCAACAAGACCAAGGGCTGGAGGTGGGGGAAGAGCACCAACGGCCAAGGAGGCACCAACAAGACCAAGGGCGGGAGGTGAGGCAAGAGCACCAGTAGTCAAGGAGGCACCAACAAGACCAAGGGCTGGAGGAGGGGGAAGAGCACCAAGGCAATGGAGGCACCAACAAGACCAAGGACTGGAGGTGGGGCAAGATCACCAGGAGCTAAGGACGTATCAACAAGACCAAGGGCTGGAGGTAGGGAGAGATCCAACGGCCAAGGAGGCACCAACAAGACCAAGGGCTGGAGGAGGGGGAAGAGATCCAGAGGCCAAGGAGGCACCAACAAGACCAAGGGCTGGAGGAGGGGGAAGTGCACCAGGAACTAAGGACGCATCAACAAGACCAAGGGCTAGAGGTGGGGCAAGAGTCCCAACAGCCAAGGAGGCTTCAACAAGACCAAGGGCTGGAGGTGGGGCAAGAGCACCAAGGGCAAAGGAGGCACCAACAAGACCAAGGACTGGAAGTGGGGCAAGCGCACCAGGAGCTAAGGACGTATCAACAAGAAAAAGGGCTGGAGGTGGGGCAAGAGTCCCAACAGCTAAGGAGGCTCCAACAAGACCAAAGGCTGGAGGTGGGGCAAGTGCACCAGGAGCTAAGGACGCATCAACAAGACCAAGGGCTGGAGGTGGGGCAAGAGCACCAGCAGCTAAGGACGCATCAACAAGACCAAGGGCTGGAGGTGGGGCAAGAGACCCAACAGCCAAGGAGGCTCCAACAAGACCAAGGGCTGGAGGTGGGGCAAGAGTCCCAACAGCCAAGGAGGCTCCAACAAGACCAACGACTGGAGGTGGGGCAAGAGCACCAAGGGCAAAGGAGGCTCCAACAAGACCAAGGACTGGAGGTGGGCAGGGCCGCCATCAGAAATTTTGGGGCCCCATACAGCTGGAGCGTCTGCCCCCCCCCCTCGGCCAACCCACCCCCCTGCTCCTCCCTCTCCCTCCCCGGCCGTCCTGACAGAGCCCCACCCATCCCACAACCATTGCCACACCAGAAAAATGTAAAAAAAAATTGGGGGGGGTCACAAGAAAAATTTTGGGGGTCACAAGAAAAAAAAATGCAATTGTGCCATTGTTTTTGGATTTAGTTCTTGCTGTATTATACAAGGTCCAGCAAATACCTCCACATGTCACCATTATAATGTTACTAGCAAAGCCCGTATACCCAGACCAATATTGCCAAGTGACAATATATAAATTCTAAATAATACCGCCACCTATCACTACCATATACTGACTAGCACCACCATAATGTTATTGACTAAACCAGTATACCAAGACCAATATCACAAAACAACAACAATATACAAGCACCTAATAATACCGCCACATCATCACCACATATCTCCAACATAACAATACTGAATAATACCGCCATACTGCTAGTGATTATAAACCATCACACCAAAACCAATATTTCCTCCATACAGTGACATATAGTGGTAGATACCAGTGTAACCATGTGCTTTGCAAATAGTTTACTTACATTTAGCGCCTCTCAGGTGACGTCTTGTCTGAGGAGTCGTTCACTTTCTCTTTTCTTCTCTATTCGGTCCAGACCTCCATGATGACTTCCTCCGTCCACCACTCGTCCCTGTAGAATTTACAACACAAACAACTGAGACTCCTCACTTTTTTTTATCATTTTCCCAACTGAGTGCCCCTCCCCCCATGTACAAACTCCCCATTTATAATGGCCCAAATGGTAAGAATTACCCCCTGGTAATTATGGGGCTCCCCCAGTCGGTATGTAGGTACAACGGGGCCCCCGGGCGGTAGCTAAGCATCCACCGGGCAGTAGCTAGGTAGCTTGGGGAGACGTAGGTAGCTTCGGGCCCCCGGGCGGTAGTTTAGGCCACCCCTGTAGGTAGAATAGGGTCCTCTGTAGATTAGGGTCCCCTTGTAGGCAGAATAGTCCCCCCCCTTGTAGATTAGGGCCCCCTTGTAGGCAGAATAGTCCCCCCCATGTAGATTAGGGCCTCTATGTAGGCAGAATAGTCCCCCCGCTGTAAATTAGAGACCCCCTGTAGGCAGAATAGTCCCCCTGCCTGTAGATTAGTGGCCCCCTGTAGCCAGAAAAGTCCCACCCCTGTAGATGAGAGACCCCCTGTAGGCAGAATAGTCCCCCCCATGTAGATTAGAGACCCCCTATAGGCAGAATAGTCCCCTCCTGTAGATTAGAGACCCCCTGTAGGCAGAATAGTCCCCCCCTGTAGATTAGAGACCCCCTGTAGGCAGAATAGTTCCCCCCCTGTAGATTAGAGACCCCTGTAGGCAGAATAGTCCCCCCTGTAGATTAGAGACCCCCTGTAGGCAAAATAGTCCCCCCCTGTAGATTAGAGACCCCCTGTAGGCAGAATAGTCCCCCCCCCTTGTAGATTAGGGCCCCCTGTAGGCAGAATAGTCCCCCCCCCCTGTAGATTAGAGACCCCCTGTAGGCAGAATAGTCCCCCCCTTCTAGATTAGAGACCCCTGTAGGCAGAATAGTCCCCCCCTGTAGATTAGAGACCCCCTGTAGGCCGAATAGTCCCCCCCAGTCTTTGGGGCCCCCTATAGGCAAAGTTCCCCGCCCCCTGTAGGCATAGCCCCCCCCCTCAGGGCTCCCTGTAGGCATAGCCCCCCCCCCCAGTATTAGGACCCCCTGTAGGCATAGTCCCCCCAGTATTAGGGCCCCCCTTTAGGCATAGTACCCCCCTCCCGGTATTAGGGCCCCCTGTAGGCATAGCCCCCCCAGTATTAGGGCCCCCTGTAGGCATAGCCCCCCCAGTATTAGGCCCCCTGTAGGCATAGCCCCCACCAGTATTAGGGCCCCCCTGTAGGCATAGCCCCCCCCATATTAGGGCCCCCCTTTAGGCATAGTCCCCCCCAGTATTAGGGCCCCTGTAGGCATAGCACCCCCCCAGTATTAGGCCCCCTGTAGGCATAGCCCCCCCCAGTTATTAGGGCCCCCTTTAGGCATAACCCCCCCCCACAGTATTAGGGCCCCCCTGTAAGCATAGCCCCCCCCCAGTATTAGGACCCCTGTAGTCAGAGCCCCCCCCCCCCCACAGTATTAGGGCCCCCCCTGTAGGCATAGCCCCTCCCACCCCCACAGTATTAGGGCCCCCCTGTAGGCATAGACCCCCCCTTCCCCCACAGTATTAGGGCCCCCCTGGTAGGCATAAACCCCCCACCCCACAGTATTAGGCCCCCTGAAAGCATAGACCCCCCCCCCCACAGTATTAGGGCCCCCTGTAGGCTGGGCTGGGATGGATGGCCGGGCCGGGCACCCCTTCAGGAGGAGGTCCCGGCCGGCTCAGCTGCGCACTGTGACAAATCATCTACTTACATGTGCGCTGTGCGCGCTGTAGCCGAAGTCGGGACCTCCTCCTCCTCTCTCTGTCGCCGCCGCTGCTCTCTTCCCTGCGGCGGGAAGCGTAACAATTTGAATCTGTGAAGCTCCGCCCCTCGGGGCGGGGCCTCGCGGATACAAATTATTCTGCATCCCGCCGCCACAGACAGAGAGGAGGCGGGCCCGGCAACAGCGCTCACAGCGCACATGTAAGTAGATCGCAGCGCAGTTGAGCCGGGAGCGCGGGCCCCCCCAGCACCGCCCCGCTCCGCCCCGCTGGCTGTAGCTTAAAGCGGCTGTATCCTCTCATATATTGCTATATACCGCCCTGTAGTCCAGTCTAACCTTATCTATCCATGTCCAGAGGACAATAGAGCAATCATTAGGTCATTACTTACTATTTGCAATAGCACACAGAATTGAAACAGCTGCTGTAAAGTGAATTGTTGCCCCCATTCAAAATTTTTATTCACAGTGGGGGGACAATTTTTAAAATGAAATTTTGATTAAAGGACTTAAAAAAAAAAAATATTGCCGAAAATGTAAAAAAAAAAAGTTTTACAGGAATATTGGTTTTAACAAAAATATTAATTTCTGATGGAAGTGCCTCCTTACATTACTCCCCTGCTCAGTTCCTGTTCCTGATGTTTTCCTTTTATCTGCAACGGTCATAATAAAGACATGTTCATTTCCCCTGGCCCAGTGACCAGTTACAACCAGTATGACATCACACCGCCCTCCAGAGGGGTGTCATATATTTTGCAGAGTCTCCCCCACCCTCCATATTTCCTACTGTATCTTCTATTGAGCCTCCTGTGAATCAGTCTTCACTGCAGTCAAGTTGTTCTATTCATGCACCAGAAGGCTCAGGATGAGCAATGCTTTCAGATTCTTTATTTTAATTGCATTCATTACATTGTGTGATGCCGAGGAGGGGGTTTTTCTCCCCCCATTGGGGGAAAGGGGTTTTGGTTCTTCTGGGGGCATTTCTCAGGAGGACAATTTGATTTTAGGACGGAAGATTAGGGACTGCGGCACTGACCTTCGGACACCAGCATCCTTGGACAAGTCGGGTTTTCCTCTGCTTGCAGCCCCAGGTGGGCGGGCAGGGGCTGGCAAACTCTCTCCAGACTTGGTTCTTAGGACATTTTGGCGCTGAAAGAAAAAGTTTACGTTACCGGATCCTATGAAATAAGAGAAAGCCGTTAAGGGTTTGTTCACATGATTTAAATTTACGCTAGTTTCGGGCTGTGTACGCTCGAAAATAAGCCTCAAGCAATGTCCTATGGAGTTCTCACTGATTCCAATGTAAAATACGCGCCATTATGCACACAACACTTATTTTACCGGCGTATTTTGGGACGATTCCACACGTTTACATTTAAGCGCCTTGTCAATGTTTATGCGAGTAAAATCCTGATAGAAACAATGGCGGAGCGGATTTTCGGTGCGTAAACGCCTCAAGATACGCTCCACACTTAGGCTCTGTCTCCACTGCACAGAAAAACGTCCGTTATTTTCAGGGTTTTTCGTTTTCTAAAAACGCTGGCAAAAATACTGTAATCACCTCCCATAGACTCTATTGTAAAACCTCCTGCTTTCTACACTGAGCTTCTTTTTTCTGTTAGTTTTTTTTACTGCTCGTATTTTGCAACATGCTCTAAAAACGCCAGAGCCGGCAGAAAATTTATACAGGAGTCTATGGAAAGCGCCGGACGTTTTTTGGCGCATTTTCGCGGCGTTTTTTGCGCGATTTTTCAATGAAAACCCTCCCAGGAGACCAAGTCCCCCTATAGTGGGTTGTAACAAAGGTTATAGCTTATCAAATCTGCATACAAGTGTCTGATGTGCCCTTTTTTGTACCTTTTGTAATAAAATGATCATGCTTTGGTCGCTAATGATTTTTGCGCAATTCATATTTTTTTCGCTAAAATCCTTTTTTTTTATGGATTTTGTCATTAGAATCCGTTTTTTTTTTACAGATTTTGATGCTAAAATCCTTTTCTAAACCCTATGTTGGCGCTAAAAAAAGTTATCTTGCTATGATGCTGAAAATTTTCGTTTTTTTACGGATTTTGGCGCTAGAATACGTTTTTTACGGATGTTGGCGCAAGAATCCGTTTTTTTACGTTTTTTGACACGAAAATAACTTTTTTTACAGATTTTGCCGCTAATAACGTTATTTTCGCCTCTACGCCAAAAATACGTTTCTTTACAGATTTTGGCGCAAGAATCCGTTTTTTTACGTTTTTTGCCACTAAAATAATTTTTTTTTACAGATTTTGGCGCCAATAATGTTATCTCGCTTCTGACGCCAAAAATCGTTTTTTTTACGGTTTTTGACACTAAAATAATTTTTTTTACAGATTTTGGCGCTATAAAGTGATCTCGCTTCTGACGCCAAAAATAAGTTTTTTTACGGATTTTGACACTAAAATAATTTTTTTACAGATTTTGGCGCTAATAAAGTGATCTAGCTTATGACACAAATAAATACACTTTTTACAGATTTCGGCGCCAGAATCCGTTTTTTGACGGATTTGGGGGCTTAGTTCAATATCTTTAAAAATTTTGCCGCTAATAAACTGATCTCGCTTCTGACACTAAAAATATTTTTTTTACAGAATTTGGCGCAATAATGCGTTTTTTGGGGAATTTGGCGCTAAAATCCTTTTCTTTACAGATTTTGACGCTAATACAGTTATCTTGCTGTATGGAAAGATAATGTGGGTTTTTGTGGATTTTGGTGCAAGAATCTGGTGCAAAATTTAATAAAGCAGCAGCACGCAGCAGCAGCACACAAAGGACAATGTGCTCAATGGCTACAGTGATCTAAAGGAAGTGACTACTTAACATGTTAACTCCACCTGTAGGGTGTAGTTTACATCCAATGGCTTAATTTGTGCATACATTAAAAAGCAGAGCAAAGACGCTCCAAAAAACGCTTCAAAAAACTCTCCAAAAAACGCTCCAAAAAACGAAAAACGCACCAAAAAACGGACGTTTTTTCAGCTGCTTTTGACAGTTAGTGGACAGAAAACTCAGCTACATGAACGTTTTTAGTCATTCGTTTTCAGGTCGTTTTTTGTCCACTGCAGTGTAGACATAGCCTTACACTTCAAAATACACTCTAATCAGCGGATTTGGAGCTCATTTTGAAGCATAAATTTACACTTCAAATGATGTTGCGTGAACTTGCCCTAAATCTTAATTCTACTGCAGTATCAGTCATAGAAAGAAATCATCGACAGCTGCATGGAAACTGTCACCATGCAGGGCTGGTGATTGTCAATGTCCCTTTTTAGTGCCTTCTTGCTATGAGTGAACTGCAACTTTTCATTAACATACTAAGATTGAACAATAACTGAAAGGATATGCAAACGTCTGCAACAATTCCCACTCCAAGGCATCTAAAATTAAAATGATAATACTAAAAATACCACTACAGTAATAATAATTTAAATAGATATTTTATTATTATTTTATTTTAAATTTTAGATGTAGTTTTACTCCAATTGATACCCACCCAAAACAATATATATTGGATGAGCTGGAGTAAAAATGAATCTAAAATAATAATAATAATAAATTATTATTTTTATTTATTATTAGTGGTATTAATATTATTATTTTTATTGTTTTTATTATTTTTATTATTATATTTATTCTATATACGATTATTATACATTTATTATTATTTTATTATTTTTTATATTTATTCTCTATATAGAATACATATAATAATAAATATATAATACTCATGTATTATATAAATATATAAAAATAAATATATAATTAAAAATATATAGAATAATAATAATAATAATTATTAAATTAAAAAATAAAATTATTTAATAATACATTTATTATTATTATTCTATATATGTTAAATTTTATTTATTCTATATATTATATAACAATTAAGTATTATATATTTATTATTATTTTTGCATTCTTTATAGAGAATAAATATAATAATAATAATAAAATAATAATAAATATATAATAACCGTATATGAATAAATATAATAATAATAATAATTTAATAATAATAAAAATAATAATAACAATAAAATATAATATTATAACTATTATTATTATTATTAGTTTTATTATTTTTATTCTAGATGCATTTCTTACCCATTATATTGTTTTGGGCAGGGATCAATTGAAGTAAAACTACATCTAAAATTAAAGTAATAATAATAATAATAATAAATATTATTATTACACCATGGATTGTGTCCAAAATCTTTACTACCTAATGCAATGCTGTCTCTTATGAGGCTACTGGTCCCTCTATCTCACTAGGGCTTATACGTAGCAAGACTTCAGCGCTCAATATATTCTATACTTACCAGGAATGTAGCAAAGTGGGCAAGAAAAAAGCAAACTTATTAGTGCTATGCCCTTTTCAATTATATAGGGCACCCCCCACTCTATAGCATTTGAGCCACATATAGCAGATATCACATAGATCTGACACTTCGGGAGAATTAGGAAATATTCCTTATTTCCCTCCTGTCAGAAGTGAGAGATGTTATGAGGGGGCACCCACCTTTCTTTCCAGCTGTGCTCAGATTTTGGGCGTCGATCAATTGCAGCGCTATAAGAGATAAAAGAGGAGGAGCTTAATGTATGAGGTCAGAAGCTGTAGCAAGAAAACCTGATGATGCTCATATACACTGGGAGATGAGGCCAAACCTGACGCTGATGGGCCCCCATCTTTAACAGTGCTACTGTCTGCTATACATCTATAGTACTGGTTTCCTTAAATTTGGCAAAATGTTATTTTGTGCATGTGCGCAAGTCCTGTACCCCTATAATTTACCCCTTTAAAAGTCCAGACATACACTGTGGGGTTTGCAGGGGTCACTTACCGAGTGCACAGACCAGAAAGATTAGGCCCAGTTTCAGCATTTTCATTGTCAGATGTCAGACCTGTCTATTTCTAAAAAAATAATAAAAATATATTAATACCCATTTTATTTTTTCTGGTGATAGTCAGGAGTCCACTGTATTCATCAGTTGTGACTCCTCCTCCTCCCCCTTGTTCTCTCTCTAAATAATACCACCATTTAGCGGAGAGGTATAAATAATACCGTCATATATCACGGAGGGATGAATAATACAGCCATATATCAGGGAGGTATAAATAATGCTGCCATATATCAGGGAGATATAAATAATCCCACCATATATCAAAGAGGTATAAATAATACCACCATATATCAGAGAGGTGTAAATAATACCACCATATATCAGAGAGGTATAAATAATACCACCATATATCAAAGAGGTATAAATAATACCGCCATATATCATAGAGGAATAAACAATACCGTCATATATCAGGAAGGTATAAATAATACTGCCATATATCAGAGAGGTATAAATAATACTGCCATATGGAAGCAGGAGAAAAATTTGGTGGACCAGCGCACGTGGGAATTTCCAATAGAAGCCAAAAGTGCTGGCTAAAGTTTAAAATGTCCTTTATTCTTAAAAAATTTCAGGGTGATGTGCCCTCGCACTATTAAAAACATAGACAATAAAACCCAAACTCGCGTTTTCTTTGCTGAACACCAGCGCTTCCTCAAGTGTATTACATTGAAGTCACAATACAGGATATTTAAATACAGTGTTATCTCTACATAGGTTGGGTGAAAAATGTCAATCAGCGCATCTGAAGAGACTGACTGGATCGTGAGTTGCCAATCAGGGGTGTCTCAGCAATTTAAGGAAAAAGAGACA
>JAODAL010069960.1:0-16126 GCA_025379985.1 Phyllomedusa bahiana
AAACATTGGCTTCAACGGGAACACTATTAATTCCCGGGGTTTCTGAAGCCAAGGTTGAATAGTTGCAATTACTCTGGGCATTTTTCTTTGTTATAATTAACTTGTTTATTTTTTTTTTATTAATATGTGAAGCTTATCTATAAAGTTACCCATACAAAATATGAATTTCGACTCACATAGTCAATCTGTTGTGAAATGGGTCATCTATGGCGATATCAAGGACTTCTCATGACTAGAAGTTGTAGAAAAGCTATGTGCTCAAAAATAAATAAAGGTTCTTTCGTTGAATACTGCTAGCTCAAAAAGAAAAAAAATACCGTATATACTCGAGTATAAGACGACCCGAGTATAAGCCGAGGCACCTACTTTTGCCCAAAAAAGGGAAAGTTTAATTGACTCGATATAAGCCTAGGGTGGAAAATGCAGCGGCTACTGGTGAATATCAAAATAAAAATGGATACCAATAAAAATTACATAGGCAGTTTAATGTCCCCATAGGCAGATATATGTCCCCCATAGGCAGGTATAGGCAGTTTAATGTCCCCCACAGGCAGTTATAGGCAGGTATATGTCCCCCACAGGCAGTTATAGGCAGGTGTATGCCCCCACAAGCAGTTATAGGCAGGTTTATGTCCCCCATAGGCAGTTATATGTCCTTATAGGCAGTTAATAGGCAGGTTATAGGCAGGTATATGTTCTAATAGGTCGGGTATAGGCTGGGTATAGGTAGGTATAGGTAGGGTATAGGCTAGTATAGGCTGGTTCAATATTTATAGATATGGCTGGTATTTTTTGGCGGTATAGGCAGGTTATAGGCTGGTATAGTCAGGTATGGGTCAGGTATGGCTAGTTAAGGCTAGTGGGTTATAGGAAGGCTGGTATTTGGCTAGGTATAGGCTGGTATAGGTAGGTATAGGCAGGTAAAGGCTAGGTATAATAGCAAATGGGCAGGAACGTAAGGCAGGTATAGGCTAGAAGGTTATAGGCCAAGCTAAAAGGCGTAGGTATAAGGCGGGTAAAGGCTAGTATGGGCCCAGGTATAGGCAGGTAATAGGCAGGTATAGGCTGGGTATAGGCAGGTATAGGCTAGGTATAGGCTAGGTATAGGCTGTTATAGGCAGGTATAGGCAGGTTATAGGCAGGTATAGGCTAGGTATAGGCTGGTATAGGCTAGGTATAGTCAAGTAATAAAAAAACAAACAAACAAACACTTACCTGACTCCCTTGCCGCTCCGCCTCCTCACTGTCCGGCCTCCAGTGCGCTCTCCTGCATCTTCTCGGCACACGCGGGTGATGTCATCAGGCCGCGCATGCAGCGTGCTGACACCCGCTGCCTGTGCCGGAAACCCCGGGCGGCCGCGAGTCTGCTTGCGGCCGTCCGGAGTCCACTGCCGTCCGGAGTCTGGCCCGCAGTGGTATCTTCCCCTCTATGCACTCCGGAGGAGTCGCATATAGGGGAAGAGATCGCCGACAACGCACGGGCCACCGCAGTGCCCGTCGCTGTCAGCTGTACTCGCATTCAGCTATATGCCTCCCTGAGGAGTCGCATGTTAGCGAAGTGTCCTGCCGGCGACGGGCCATCGCAGCACACCGAACGCCGGACAGTTTGGACTCGAGTATAAGCCGAGGTAGAGTTTTTCAGCTCATTTTTTGGGCTGAAAAACTCGGCTTATACTCGAGTATATACGGTACTTCTTCTCAACCACTGATACTATATTTTCTTGCTAATTGGCAGCTTTACAGTATGACACCTTTTTAGGATATCCAAACTACCACCCCTTCTAATATTCAACCTCTTCAGCTATATCCACACTACCACACATTCTGATACTGAAGCTATCCAGCTATATCCACACTACTAGTAATGAGCGATTTAATCGAGAAAAGTTGAAATCGCGCCGATATTCACGTTTATCGAGGTCTCAATTTGATCTTATCCCTTAAAATCTTATCAAAAAATGTGTTGCGGTTTCGACACGCCACTTTTCGCAGCCTCTTACTTTTGGGGGCCCAGAAATCAGGCAGAAGCACAGAGGGGGGTCAAGAACGTACCAATTTGGGAGTGTGGCGATTTCATTGGCTGCTAAAACCCATGCCCCCTTTTTACTATTCACTGAATTTCCCTGCTGGCGTCATTAGTTTCCAGACTGTGAATGAACGCAACTCTCTCTCTTGCACCGCATTTTTAAAGTTTTCTAAGGAAAAGCTGCTAAAAATTTAGTTAGGTTAGGTACAGAAAGATTGGGAAATTCTAACATAGTAGTCAAGTTTTGGATACAGCTGCATTTGCAAAAAATTCCCTCTTTTCAGTTTCGAGGGGTGGGGTGAGTGCTTGGGTTTTGGGGGGCACTTCTGCAAACCAACTAGGTTAACTCTCATATCAAATCCTGTGAGATAGCAGATATTTTCTTTTGCATTGGCCAAAATTGGAAACTTAGGACACTTGGGAAAAACCCCTAAACAAAATACTTTGATACAAGCTTTTGGCAAAAATTCTTCCGCCCCTTTTATTCACATGCAGCGGGTTTTTTTTTTTTTGGGGGGGGGGGATAACCGTTAAAAAGACCCCGTTCTTCCAAAGACCAAATTTCCATAGAAAAAATCTTTTTATAACGCATAAGAAAAACATTGCTTGGATTTTTCCTAGAAAAAAAATTTTTTTTTTCCCCCCCTGGTTGTCAGTTGTGGGAAAAGACCAATTTCTTAGTAATCCGTAGAAAAAAATTCAAATTTTGTACCCCGGGTTGTCATTTGTCACAAAGCCCTTTTTTTAGTATCCGTAGAAAAATATTCTATTGTTACTCCTGGTTGTCTTTTGTCAGAAAGACCCATTTCGAGATTTTCTGTGGGGAAAAATGTCTATTTCTACCCTAAATTGTCAGGTCAAAAAGACCACACAAATAAACCATAAAAAAAATATTCTATTTTCTGGTTGTCGTTGTGGGAAAAGCCCCACATTTATTACAAAAACTGTAGAGAAAAGTAAATTTGCTAGTCCTACTTGGCAGTTGTAAATTCAAGACAAAGGGAAGAACATGTTGTTTGGTGTTACAGTTTTTCCAAAAACCGCATTTCACAGATATTCGATAAAAACAATTCTGTTTCTAACCCATTTTGCCAGTTGGAAATTATGGGGGATTTAAGAACACGTGTAAATTGCTGCTTTGCAGAATTCCCTTAAAAAAAGAGATTTGAAAAAATCTTCTAGACCTTTTTATTTTTTATCTTTCGAACATAGCGAACATGGTTTAAGCGAGCAAAGAGGGAAAAGGACAAAAAGCTAGAGGAGAAGAAGGCGCCCTTCCGGGGCCCGGGAAACACGCAAACGAGCACATGGTCATTGCAGGCCACACCCCTTTCTGCTGGGCTTTTACTGTAAAATCTCAGAATGAAGAAGCCCCAATCTTTCTTCATTTATAACCAATCTGCATCCAGGGGTTTTACCCCCGCCCCTTCAGTCACGGCCAAAATTCGTCATCACACGTCGATCATCCAACCAAGCAGATGCACCCAAATGTCAACCCACGTGGATAACCCATTTCGAAGAGCTCTTTGATGACAAAAAACGGGGGGGCAGAGGCTTTTTTAAAAAGAAAAAAGGGCCCAAGAGGAGATTTGCTGCTCTATGCCCAATCGCTGAGCCGTCAGAGGAGGAAAAGGCCCCGCCCCCTTTGGGTAATCGATTTTCCCAAAAGAAAATGCAAACACAAGGACTGGACGCCCCAAAAGAGTTGGGGGTGTGACTTCCCCTACCCCTGGACACCTCACGCCGCTACCCGATCGACATCCTTTTGCGAGAGGGGGGCTTGGCTTTCCCAAAACAGCCATGTCCCCCGCACACCCCCTCTGCGCTTTGTACCGGAACCCCGAGTAAACCCTCCCTGGCACCTGGTTCCCCAAGACGACCAATGGAATAAACCCCCGCACCTCTCTCCACAGAGAACGAAAACCGTCGACAAAGTTTAAAACCTGTGCCGTACTGTGGGCTACCCTCACTCCTGAAGAACGCCGGGTCCGTCCAGTGCACCCCCAACCCCAAGTGCCAAAGGGGTTTTTTTTGGTGAGGGACCCAATGATGGTGTGTCTGCCCCCCCTTTGCCCACGCCATACTCTCCGTTTTTTCAGGGTTTCTGCTTCAAATTTCCTGCTCTTCGGACTCGACTATTCTAGAATTTTAAAACCACCCCCTACAAAGATTTCTGCCTGCCTGTCCCCTTAAAAAACCAACTTTTTCTTTGGGGGGAGTGGAAGGAGGGGCCCCACCCTTTTTTCTCTCAAGGGGTAAGTTCCCCCAAAAGAAAAGCTGCCCTTTACATCCCCCCAGTTCTTGCCCCAGTCCTGCTCAGGTTCCTGGTTCCACTTCAAAAACCCCATCCCATGATGTAAAACGGTAAAATTGCCAAGGGAAAAAAGCAGCCATTTGCTCCTAAAGCCCGCCCACTGGAGCACCCCGCCCCCCGTTTCTCCCCCTTTTTGTTTGCTGTGCTGGGGAAAGAACCGGGGGTGCAAAAGAGCTTCGGTCTGTCAAGAACCCCTGTTTCCCCCCATCCCACCCCTGCCTACTGTTTTGCTTCGCTCCCCGGTCCAAGAATTTTTCCGGGACTTCTGGAAACCTCCCTGAAGCCTTTCCTGGGATACGAGGGGAGGTGGTTCCCCTTTGGGGTTGTTTTGGGGGGGTCCCCGGGCAGCCCGGAGGGGGGGGCTTAAGGGGGATACTTTCACGGTTCACCCAGGGCCCCTGCTATGGCCGTAGGTGCCCGGTCTCCTGTCCCCGCCGCTGTTTCGGCATCCGCGGGGCCCCTGGTCTTCTTTACACACACCTGTCCCGGCCCTGCCAGTCCTGCACCATTCCTGCTGGCAATTTTGAGTCTCCGTTATTTTCCTCCAGCCCCCCGGCCCATCCTGTGCGCACACTTCCCCCTCTGGGCATGCACCGGCCCTGCACCCCATTTAAAAAGACAGTGATTTTTCCTGCCCAGTGAACTTGATCCCTGGTTACTTAAGGAATTCCTACCTCCCCCTGGGGCTTTTATTTATGTGTTTTTCCTGCTCAGAGCTTGACCCCCTTTTCTGCTGATTGTGTTGACTCATTTATACTTAAATGTACATTTTTCTCTCCCCTTAAAACCGCTGCTGCACCTTTTCCATATACCTGTGTACCTGGCCCCCTACCCAGTCTGACACCTGGATGGGCCATATGTTTTACCACTACCCTGGACTGTGTTTTCGTTTTTCAGCTCACTCGGTCCCCGTCTCCGTTCCCGCACCCACTACCAGACCTGCCTTCGGCTACCCCCGCGGTCTCACCTTGCGCCCCCGGGGGGCCCAGGGATCCACCCTATCCAATGTTTTCCACCATCCCGGGTTTGGAAATTGTTACAGCATTTTTGTGCTTTTGGGGGTCGGTCACTGTAAAAAACACCAAAAGTAAAGGTTGTTTGAAAAAAAGCTTATTTTCACATACTCATTTTAAATTTCACACCCAAGGCAATCAAAATGAAAAGCGGACTGGGGGGCCCCCCTCCCTTTATCATGTTACAAACAAAAGTCAAATTTCCTTCCACCCATCAATTTGACAGTAGAATTTCAGGGATTTTTTAGTCAGGTCATTGACCAACGAGACATTTTTTGCGCTTTTCCGTTTTAGTGTCAGGGGGAACAACTCACAACGTTACACAGTAAATGACAAGTACCGAAGCAGCAGCGCATTGCAAAAAAAAATTGTTTTTAAAAATCAATTGCACATTTTTGTTCTGAGGGTTTCCTAAGACATTATGCTGGTGTTGTGGGCTGCTGCGGTGAAGGACAGCGATGGTCAATGTCTTTAACTAAAATTTGGTTCAAAACTTATTTTCTTGCAAATTTTACTCTGAGGGCCATAAGGGATTGTATGGTTTTGGGGGCACTACGGTAAAAGACAGCATAGCCCAAATTTCATTCACTAAAATATTTGGTTCAAATAATTTTTCTTTTTGCAATTTTATTTTATGTCCCTGTCACGGGGTTTACGGGCGGTCCCTGCCTTCCTTTCTTGCCTGCCTGTCCCCGTCTTTTTGTTCCTGGGGGCCGTTTTTGCACTGGCCCCTTTTGGGGGTGCGCTCGGCAGTTCCTGCCTTTTTTTTCAGTTTTATTACCCCGTCCTGTGACCTTCCTCTTCACCTCGACCCCTGCTAAAGAAAAGTTCCTGCCTTTGCTCTGGGTCGCGATTTTGCAAATCTTTTATGCTGGGGTCTTTCTGAGTCCATCTTGAGCGCCCGCTGCTCGGATTTAACCCCCGGAATGCTGGTCCAGTCATCTGAGCTCCTGACCCCTCTTCTTTCCTGTTTCATGTTATGTTCTCACCCGCCGTGTCCTGCCCTTTTCACTGTTAGTACCTGCTTTATCCTGATGTACCCTGGTTCCCGTGTACGTTTAAAAAATACCCTGAAAAGGTTTTCCCCGTTCCTGTCTTCCACTGCCCGGGTTTCCTGTCCTGCACCTCGGCTTCACCGCAGGCAACCATGTTGGGGGAGTAACCGGGGGTCCCGCAGCGGTCCGTCCCGCTTTTACGGGGGCTCCCGGGAAGACCAGGACCCTTTAATCCCCTCCCTGGTGTGTTTTTCCCTTACCATCTCGCCAGCGTGATCACCGAGGACCACACCCGGATTTAGGGTCGGCCTTCGCAAAGTTTTTCAACCCCACCGTTACGAAAAGGACTACCATTGGGTCCCGCCGTGGTTTCCTTTCACGTTTTTTTTGCTGCTGTCTTTCACTGTCCCCCGCTGGGTCATGGTTCGCCCCGATTGTTTTGTCTGTTCCGCGGCTCATGGTTCGCCCGAGTTTTTGTAGTATCCCCCAATGCAGCCCCCCGGGCTCATGGTTTCCCCAAGTGTCAGTATCCCTGTCCGCTGGTCCCCCTGTCGCCCCGAATGTCCCCCGTAAATTCCCTCTCGTGGGGGGGGGGCCATGGTGAAGTGTCAATCCCTGTCCGCTGGCCATGGTTTGCCCGGCATTGTACCTGTGCCGCTGGGTCAGGTTTCCCCAGAGCATCGTTGCCTAGCCATGGTTTCCCCCCAGAGCGTCCGTTGCCTACCATTTCCCCCTTCCAGAGGGCCGTTGCCTAGCTCAATGGCCCCCCAGAGAGTCCGTTCCTAGCTCATGGTCCATCCAGAGCGCCGTTGCCTAGTCTGGCCAGCCCAGAGCCCTCTTTGCCCAAGGGCCCCCCCCCAAGGGGCCGTCTGTTGCCCGCTCATGGTCCACCCCGACATCCCTCGTTGTAGCTCATGGTCCACCCCCAGGTCGTTGGCCTACTCTGGCCACCCAGACGTCCCTACCCCTTTGGGGCTTTCCCGCCCTGAGCCCCCCCCCCCATTTTTTCCTGGGCCCCGTTTTTTCCTCCCACTCCCCTTATTAGGTGTTTCCCCGTATTTGGGTGTACTTGGTTTTGGTTTGGCCCCGTAGAAGTTGCGGGGCCCCCACCTAGTGGAACGCCCTTTGTGATTTTTGGAGGGGGAGGAGGGGGCTTTAGGGGGGGGGTACTGTTTTAGTTACGCCGCGGTCCCCTTCCATGGACCGTCAGCGGTCGTGACTTTCCCGTACTTGCCTGTCCTGTCCCCTTTTTGTTGCTTCCCGGGGGCCTGTCCGTGCATGTGCCCCGGGCGGGCCCCGGCACTTCCTGCTTTTTTTAGTTTCCTGTCCTGTCACCTTCCCCTTCCCTCGACCTCTGACTTAAGAGGAAGTTGCCTTTTCTCTGGGGCAGTCCTTGCAGTCTCAGCTGACCATCTTGAGTCCTGCTGTTTCTGGACTTAACCCCGGGGATACTGGTCTAGTCTCTTTTTCATTTTGAGCTCCTGACCATCTGTCGGGTCTCCTGTTGTCTTGTCTGATGTCTCTGCACCTGTCCTGTGTCCTGCCTTGTCACCTGTTCAGTACCTGCTTTATCCTGATGTATCCTGCTGTGTTCCTGCGTACGTTTAACCTGCCCTGCATATGGTTTCCTACGTTCCTGTCTTCCACCGCCTGTGTTCCACTCCTGCACCTCGGCTGTCACCGCAGGCAGCCACGTCGGGGATAGCGACCTGTGAGTCCCTGCAGTGGTCCGTTCCGCTTTGCGGCGGGCTCCGGTGAAGACCAGGGGCCCCTTTAGACTCCGCTCCCTGGCGGGGTCTCCATATACTATCTCACCTACGGTGATCACAGAGGATCCACACCCGGATGTCAGCGGTCAGCGCTTCGGCATATGTTTGTCATCACCCGACCGTTACAGTCCATAAGGCATCTGTGCTGGTTTTGTGGTCATGCTGCAGTAAAAGACAGCGATAGTCAATGTCCTTTTCACAAAAATTTTGTTTAAAATACTGATTTGTTCTTGCTAATTTTATTCTGAGTGTCCATAAGGGCATTTTTGCTGGTTTTGGGGTCAGGTTACCTTAAATGGGATGCCAGAGGTGCTAGTAGGACAGTACTTCTGTCAGGGGCCTAATCAAAAAGGGGCCCAGTGATATGTTAAAAATAGGAAGTAGTAATGGGTGGGCGCCGCATTTGATCTAGCTGCATGTGGTCATGAAACGGTTAATAGACGACTGACAGCAGCCCTGGCTCCCATCGCACCCACTATAACTACGGCCCTGCCAGCTGAACCTCAGTGTTCTCCGTTGGGATGTTCTTTCTGCCACCACATATATGACATGTTCTTGGTCCCTGGTGCAAAAAGTGACAGGGGTCTCCTGCCAGTTACCATGTGCCATTTCCAATACCAATATCTTCTTATGTGTCATGGGAGCCCCGTACCAGCTGCTACCGCTGTACCTGCTGTGACTACCCTGTCCTCATCTTTTCGGTTAGCCATTGAAAGGAATGAATTATTTAAGCCTGTGAATTTTTTTCAGTGACTCTTAGAGCCAAATTGTCTTGACTAAGATGTAGCACGTATCCAGTTTACTGTTGTGGATGGTAATTCCAGCTTCTCCTCACCTGTTTGGGTAAAAAAATGAACCTGGTCATCCTCTCCCATTGACTTTAATGGGAATTGGCGAATGATCGAGATCGTAAATCGGCGTGATATTTTTCAAAATCGGCAATCGGCTAGATCGCAATATTTTTACTGATCGCTCATCACTAGTGTTGAGCGAAAAAATTTAAAAAAGTTTAAATCTCCCAGATTTTCACTAAAATCTTGGTTCCGCGATGAAGAGATTATTTTCCTTAAAATCTTATCAATAATCGCCATTGCGGATTCCAATTTTCGGCGCTTTCTGTAATTTTGGCGGCCATCCAATCAGCGCAGAGCACAGGAGGGGGGTGAAAAACGTCACCAGTGGGGTGTGTAGGGATGTCGTTGGCTGCTGAAAATCACATGATCTCGTTTTATCTATGTCACTGCACTTTCTGCTCAGCGGCGTTAGCTTCCACACAGCGAACAGAACGGATAGCTGTCCCTCTGCTCAGCTTTTTCAAAGCTAGTAGAGACTATTTCCCAGCATTTTTACTACTAAAAAGGGTACTTAATAGATTAATTAGCTTAGGGTACAGCAAGATTAGAGAATTCTAGTTAGTATTAGTTAGAGATTTTGAAACCGCTCCAGTGCTCTGAATGGCATAGCTGTGGGTGAGGGGTGGGTGCGGGTCAGATCCTGCATCAGACATATTACTCCTCTCAAGCCACGGTGAAATAGCACCAAATTTTATTTCTGCGTTGCCAGCAGCCAGCACAGTCTGAGTTATGGGTATCCATTTGTTATCGGGTGCACATCTGCATTTATATTACTCATATTTCTCGTCTCAAACCATGGTGACATAGCACCCAATTTTATTTCTGCGCTGCTAGAGGCCACCACAGTCTCAGTTACGAGTGTCCCTTTGTTGTGGGGTGCACGTCTGCATTTATTACTCATATTTCTCATCTCAAACCACGGTGAAATAGCATAGTAGTGAAATCTTAGTGTAATCATAGTAGTGAAATAATAGTGAAATCTCATCTCAAATCACTGTGAAATAGGTGAAATAGCTACGCTGTCCTCATGTTTTCGGTTAGCCATTGAACGGAATGAATTATTTTAGCCTATGAATTTTTTTCTTTGACTCTTGTAGCCTAATTGTCTTGACTAAGATGTATCACGTATCCAGTTTACTGTTGTGGATGTTAATTCCAGCTTCACCTCACTAGTTTGGGTGTAAAAATGAACCTGGTGTTCCTCTCCTTTAATGGGACTTTAATGGGAATCAGAGATTAATCACAATCGATGATCGGAACTAGGCAAGATGATTCCCCAAAATCTGGGATCGACTCGAAGCAGATTATTGGCCGAATCACTCATCACTACACACTACCACACATTCTAATACTTAAGCTATCCAGCTATATCCACACTACCACACATTCTGATACTCAAGCTATTCAGCTATATCCACACTACAACACATACTAAAACTCAGCCTACAGTATATAGCTATATCCACACTACCACACATTCTGATACTCAACCTCTTCAGCTATATCCACAATATAACACATTCTGATATTCAACCAATCTAGCTATATCCACACTACCACACATTCTGATACTCAGCCTATCCAGTTTCAATTTCAACCTGAATAGTTTAGGTCAAGACTGTCTACGGTACACACAATAGTGTGGAGATTAAAGATACAAATTGTAACCCCAAACCCTCTTTTTCCCCATTATTTAAAAGAGTTTGAGCTTTGGAAACTTTTCAGTTAGCATTGAAGTCCAATTTGAATGTAAAAAAAACATCTAATGACCACATACAAAATCTCAACAAGGGGAGGAAAACTGTTTTTAAACTTTTTGGACTTCCCAAAGAAACAAAGGCATTGAACAAATGAGGCTCTGTAGTTGTATCAGACAATACAACATACTGCACATTAGCAACCTACCCTGAAAAACATGAAAGGGGCCCCCCTTTCTAAATTTTGCAAAAAAGTTTTCTTAAGGCGCTTTTCAAAATCAAATGAAGTTTTATGTTGAAGTTTCAGTAAATTTTTAAACCACTGGCCAATTCACAGACACATTTTTTTGTCCTGGATTTTGCCCATAATTGTAGTAATATGATCTCTAATAGAGAGATTACAGTATATTCATAGTTAGATGTCCAATCACAGCCCCTTGATACAGGCATCCTAGGTTTTATCAAAGACAGCAAATAAATATTTACCTGGATTGAAAACTGTATTGGGTTACATGCAATGAAACCTTTTATCACAGTCAGCATCTCTTCAGGTACAGCACCTAGTTTCCTGAATTAAGAGAATACATTATTAGTAACTAAATTTCTACTGCCACTTTTCTTCTATTTTAGATTAAATCAAAGTTTTGTTGGGGTTTTTTTTCATTGTAAAATTTTTTTTTGCGAAACACTAAGGCAGGGGTTTCACACACAGAAATACCCTTTGGATTTTGGATTCATATTTTGAACCCCAAAAATCGACGGTACACTGTGCGATAGGCGCAAAAAAATCGGTGTCCACACGCACAGATTTTTTTTTTTTCCGTGTATTTAAAAATCCAGGGAAATATGCAACATGTGCATATTCTGCAGGATTCCCGCCAATTGCTGCGGATCCTCTTTCAATTGTCCCGGGCTAAGGGCAAATCGAAAAACCAATCCGGTTCTGCGAAAATCGCGACAAAAAAAAGGGCGTGTAACCAACTTTTCAAAAAAAAGTGATGCTGAATAACAATTTTTCATATAATATAACATAGTTATTGACAGATAACATGCATCACAAAAAAAAAACTGAGGTACAAAATACATAAAACAAGGAAAAAAAGACGGAAAGTGGGACAGTAACATGACAATTGCTGTAATAAGAAAGTGATGTAAGACACACAAATAAAATTGAAATAAAGATCGGGGGACATGTTAAGTGTTTTATTGAAGAAAAATTTTCTTAAGGTATTTTATTATTTTTTATATATTCTGACACTGAGGATAATTGTTAAAGAAAAAAGCTTCCACCAAACAAAGCAAAGCCTATGTCCCAGTTTTAGCATCCATTTTAATAAAGAGGGTTTATCCCCTTTTGTCATCTCTCTTTTTATCAATACATTTATCTGAGAGACTAGATAACTCAGAGAACCAGGTGCCATAAAAATCTCTTCAAATGGTAAATTTTAAAAAATGGTTTTAAATTTTAAAAAAGCTTTCTGTACCTATTTAGTTAACCATACATAAAAGTTTCTATTAAAGTGTGGAATAGGTAGGGGGGAGTGTTGCAAAAATGGGAAAATCTTTTTGAAGGAAATTCTACATACGTCAAAGTTGGAAATCGTCAATAGTCTGGGACAAAAAAAGAGTTAAAAAGAAAATGACTCCAATAAGAGAAGACATTACCTGTGAATCCCTGGATGTCACTGTAATCTCTTCTACAGTCTGTGGAGGCTCTGTGTAGAATTGATAGAATCGACCACTATATTGTCACTGTATAATGGAAGCATTAATCTTTGTAAGGGGGTTCCTTTACATTTGTTGAAGGCGGTATTATTCATTCCTTTTTTGGTAGTAATCAGGATGGGCGAATTGATTCTAACAAAGGGGGATTTTTCCTTTTGGGAAATTCAGGAAAAATTTCGTTCTAAACAAAAGAAAAATTTTTTTTTGGGGTATTCGCACAAAACGAAGTGTGTTTTTGATTGAAAAAATGGTTTGGGGAATACATGGCGTTACATGGGGCAAAGGGCCATTGGGGGGGAAAAAGGGGGGTTTAAGCCTGCTTGACATGTGCGGGAGATGAAGCCAATCAGGGGACCGGCGGATTCTGTGACGTCACGCATATTTTAAAGTCCGGGCGCGACGCTGGGAGTTTTTACCGCTCTCACTTTTACTGAGTGGGGAAGGGGGGTTGCCGCGGCTTTAGATGTTCAAAATAAAAAAACCCCATTTTTTATGAGCGATTTTTGGGGGGTGTCACAGCTTGTTCGAGACTGCTTCTCTCACTTTTAAATTTCTGTTTTTTTTGGGGTTTGGAACTGAAGCCCAGTGTGCGTCCAATGCAGTTTGCATTTTACATTTTAATGCTATCTGCTCGGTTCTTTCAGCACATTGAATACCCAAAGGGGTTTATCAAACCCTTTTCCCTGTTGTATTCTTTTAAAGAAACCGTTTTTACACCCTTTTTACCACTTTCTTTTTTGGGGTTGTCATTTTTTTGCCAATTTAGACCCGGGGGTTTAAATTTAAGAATTGTTCTGCTGTTGGGGGTCACTAAAAAAAAACGTTCTTTTTCACCCTCCAAAGAAAAAATTTTTGCCTGTAGCATTTTTTCATAACCAAAGGGTTTAAATTTTAAATTTTTTCCCGGGTTGTTCTGTACCTTTTAAAAATTTCCCTTTTTTAATAAACGTCAAAGTGGTAATTGTTGGCGGTTTATTTCTTTTGCGAAATTTTAAAATTTCCAGGGGTTTTAAATTTAAGCGTTGTTCTGCTGTTTTGGTCATAAAAAAAAGTTTTTTTTAAAAACCGCCAAAGAAAAATTTTTTGCCTGTAGAATAATTCATCCCCGAAGGGAAATTAAAAAGGTTTTTTGTTGCTCTGTACCGTAAAATACCCCTTTTAAACACGCTAAAAAGCTGGTAATTTTTGGTTGTCATTTTTTTTGTGAAATTTTTGACCCAGTGGAAAATTTTAAGCGTTGTTCTGTTTTTGTGGTCATTTAAAAAGAAACTTTTTTTTTTCACCGCCAAAGAAGCGATTTTCCCTGTAGCTTTAATCCATACCCAAAAGGTTTTTTTAACCCTTTTTTGTGTTTTTTATATTCAGTAAAATACACAGTTTTTTTAAAACGGCAAATAAGTACCTTTTTCCCTTTGGCCATTTGGGGAGCGAAATTTTATCCAAAGGGGTTTTCCCCAAGCTTGTTACTGGGTTTCATTGGAGTCAAATACAGGGTTTTGTTTTTTTTTACAGATTTTCTTCATAAAAACCGTGTCTGTCATTTTAGAACAAACAGTATGTCGGGACAGGGGGGTTGGCGGGCTTTCACCTATGGGTGGCAGTGGCACAAACTTTTCAGGGGAGCGGGCCCCGGGTTCGAGAACAGAAAAAGGGGAGGGTGCAGCAGGGGTTCACTCGGTGGGGGCCAAAAACTGCCGCTTTCATTAGGGGCCCGTGTGTTTTTTCGAACCAATGGTTTTTGATTGGTTGCCCTAGGTCTTCCCCTTCCTCCCCGTTTTCTCTGACAACCCCAGCCAAGAGTCGGTGGGAAAAGTCAGACACAAAACCCCTTTGTTGGCATGGCCTGGGTGCGGGTCAGCGGGGCCCTCACCTGTCCTCAAAACCCCCCTCTGTCCCATCCGGTTCCCCCAGCCCGAGATCTACTATGTGGTCTTGGTCAGTGCCCCCAAAAATACGCGGGGATGAGGAGGACAGTCAGCAGTCTTGGGGAAAAACGAAGAAAAGGGGCCCAAAATCCCCTGGGTTCTTGCAGTAGCGGAAAAATATAGATGTGGCAAAAGGGGGGGGTCATGTTGTGAGGGGTCAGGTCTGATTTCCCAAGGGCCCGGGGATGAGGGGGCAGCAGTGAGATGAAACACAAATTGATGATGATGTAGCCGGGCCGCATTGGGGGGCCGGGTGAAGCATGGGCATCTTGTCAGGAAAAAGAGGGCGTTTAGCTTGAGGTCAGGCAGTGGGGCAAAACCAGCAAATGGGGTTTTGTTTGGCCCTGAGTAGCAGGGGGTAGCAGCATTTTGAGGTCAAGAGCCAAGGGGCCCCGGGGTAGGGAAAAATCGCTTCGCAGTTCAAAAAAAGTTTGCGGCACAGGGGCTCAGTGAGGCAAAATGGGGGTAGTAGTCACTCAGTTTCGGGGGTTGGCGGGTTAAAAACAAGGGTAAATCGGCGGTTGTGGAGTTCTTTGCCTTTTAAAGGCAACCCGGGGGAGCCGAATATGGGTATATGTAGAATCGTGGGCAGAAAGTGAACTGGCCCGGGGGCCCAACTTTGGCACCAAAGGCCCTGCGTCAAAAACAGGGAGCGTCACCCCTCCCGGGGGCCTTGGAGAAAAAGGGGGCTCAAATTTTGGGGTTGAGATTTTCCCGCCCCCCGCAACAGCAGCGCAGTGCCCAGGGGGCAAGCATTTCCATTTTCAGCCCGTTTAAGGCTCCCCCCCTGCAGAAAAGGGGTTTTTTCTCCCTTTGGGCCTTTTTCTCCGGTCCCGATGCAATCTGCCACCCCAAATTTGAAGGTCCGCTGGACTACTGGGCAGCCAAATTGGTGCCCCTGGCCCCAACTTGGCCCATTTTTCAGTGGAGAAACTGTCCCGCCCGGGCCCGTAGTGTGGATTTAGGGGGTGTTCAAATGCGGGGCGGGGGCCCAAACGGTTTCCCCCAAAGGGGAACCCGCTTTTCCACGGGGAAAAGTGGAAAGACTGACCTTTTTTCAAGTTTAACGGGTGGGGTCGGCCAGGATTTCCACACACCAAAGCCCTTTGGCGTAAAACTAAAACAGCCATGACGCCTAATTTCCCAAAATTGAGAAAGGGTCTGGGTTAAAAATACCTGCCTCATCCACTTTTTTTGATGCCGCCCCCCGTGATGCCACACATCGCGCCCGTTTCTCCATCTTTTCCTATACCCTCTTTAAGGGGGGCTGGTATTTTCCCCCCACCTCCACTCTGTCATTGTTTTCCCCTCTTACCCCTTCTGGGTGCTGCTGGTTTCTTTTGGGGCCGTGACCTCCACACTTTTGTCATGGGGCCCTCTCTGCCCCCATGTTTTTGCTGCCGTCACCCCCAACCCCTTTGTCATTTTTTGCCACTCTGTGGCCTAATTTTTTTTGCCAAACCCCCAGGGTTTTTTTAAATTTTGCCCTGTCTGACCCCATGTTGCTGGGTTTTGGCTGCTGCCGTGACCCCCACATTTGGTCATTGTGCCACTCTGTGGCCCATCCCGTTTTTGCCACCTCCAGAAAATTTAAATTTTGCCCCCTCTCCCGACCCATTCGCTTTCTGCCGTGAACCCCCACCCCTTTTCATTTTGCCAATTGTGGCCCTACTAATGTTTTTCTAACCCACAGAATGTCATTGTGCCAGGGGTGACCTCATGCTGTGCTGTGGTGCTTTCCGTGCCTCCACACTGTGTCTTTGTGCCACTCTTGACCTCATTTCTGCTGCCCTTCCCTGACCTCCAAT
>JAODAL010069961.1:0-16126 GCA_025379985.1 Phyllomedusa bahiana
CAAAAAAATCATTAATGGCCTTTCTTTTCATACAGTCGTCCAACATGTCAGGCTGGAATTACAAGGGTGGAAACATCGCATATCAGAGTGTGTTTGGGGAGGCCGTTCTGCCCACTGCAACTCGAGGAGGGTGTTCCTGGCTTTGTAGGAATGGATGAAGTGCATGCACAGTTTCCTGGCCATTTTCAAATTTCTGAAGATCGGTGGAAGACTTCGGGAAAACCTTTTCACAACCAGATTGAACACGTGCGCCATGCAGGGCACATTGGACCATCCCTCCTCGTGCAGCGCGGACACATGTTACTCCCATTGTCCGTCACCATGGTTCCGATTTGCAGTTGGCGCGGGAAAGACCAAAACATCAAATTTTTCTTGTTGCATGCCCGCGGAGCAGTTCCCCCCTGTGTGACTTCGTTCGCCGGGGCCCAAGCCAGGTGTAGAACTGCAAACACCGCTGGTGCCCTAACACATGTGGTATGATGGAGCAGTATTTTGTGGAGGCTGAGAATGGTGGTGGTGGTGGAGGAGGAGGAGGCGGACATTGGCGCAGGAGCCGCATTTTGACAACGTGGAGGAGAAAGCGCGTCTCCTCTCCAAGTTGTTGGTGTGCCTGGGCAGGAAGCACATTCACCAGTGGGCCTTTAAAGGACATGTACTGCCTGACCGTAGTTACAGCTCCAGTCGTCCGCTGCTGCCGTGGACCTTGGAAACAAACCGATAAGCTCAAGGACTGGCCCACCTTCTGTTCTAAATATTTATGAAGTGCTGGTACTGCCTTTTTGGAAAAGAAATTACAGCTTGGAACTCTCCATCTCGGCTCGGCACAAGCCATTAGTTCTCTGGCTGGATGGTTGGACGCATACTGTTGTCTCTTTGCAATCGCCTCGTTGAACAACTGCTGGCGCCATGAGTAGCGAGGAGCAGGAGCATCTGGACCAGGAGATGATGGCAAAGAGAAACAGCTCCCTTCTGCAGAGGTGGTGAAGCCTTGACTGGCTGCAATGGCATGAGTGCCACTGGGTGCTGCTGTTGCTGCAGAGGCAGCATGGACCACCACATCTGAGCCACGTTTCTCCCAGGCCACCGGATGGTGATGCTGCATGTGTTGATGCAGGGCCGTGGTGCAAACGTTAGCTCCCTGGCCACGCTTCACTTTCTGCCCACAGATTCTACATATACCCATATTCGGCTCCTCCGGTGTCTTAGCAAAGAACTGCCACACCACCGAGTATCTGATTTTAACCGCCAAAGCTCGGCACTTAATGACTACTGCCGACGCTGCCTCGCTGAGCAACTGTGCCGCTATTTTCCCTTGGACCTGCGAAGCGGGTTTTCTACCCTGGCCCCGCTTGGCCCCGACCTCACACTGCTGCTACCCTGCGGGACTCACGGCCACACAACCCACTTGGGGGCTGCCCACGCCTGACGCGCAAGCTGACGCCCTCTTCTCCTGACGATAATGAAGCCCTTCCCTTCATCCGGCTCCCAAGTGCGGTCGGCTACATCATCATCGATTTGTGTTTCATCGTCATTTGCTGTCCTCATCACCGGTCTTGGTATGTAGAGGCTGACCCCTTACAACATAACCTCCCATGCCACACTCCACATCTATACTTTGCCGCCTACTGCCAGAAGCAGGGGATATTGGCCCCATTTCTTCACTGCCAAGTAACTGCTGACTGCCTTTTTCCTCAAATTGTTCGCCCTCGCTGTATAGTGGCGCTGAGCCCAGACCACATAGTAGATCTCTGGCTGAGGGAACCGGATGGGAAAGAGGCGGGTTGAGGACAGGTGAGGCCTGTTGACCCGCTCCGGTCATGGCCATGCCAACTAAGGGTTATGTCTGACGTTCCCACCGACTCTTGGCTGGGGTTGTCAGATGTCATCTGGGAGGAAGTGGATGACCTAGTCAACCAATCAAGAACCACTGGGTTGCTGAACAGCACACGGCCGCTAGATGACAGCGGCAGTTGTGGCCTCACCGAGTGACCCCTGCTGCGACGTCCCCTTGCTGTGCTGCGACCTGGGCCTGCTCCAGGAATCTTTGTGCCACTGTCACTCGCAGGTGAAGAGCCTACCACCTCTCTGTCTGACATACTGTTTGTTCTAAAATGTACAGACACTGTTTAATGAAGCTATCTGTATATGATAAATACACTGTATTTGACTCCAAATGAACCCACTAACAAGCTTGGGTAAACCTTGGATATAAATTGCGCTCCACAAATGGCCAGGAAAAAAGTACTTGTATGTGCCGTTTAAAACACGTGTATTTTTACTGAATATAAAAGCACAAACAGCTTAAATTTAAACCCTTTGGATATGAATTATGCTACAGGTAAAATTTCTTCTTTGGCGGTGAAAAAGAACGTTTCTTTTACTAAGTACAACTGCAGAAAAATACTTAGTTAACCCTTGGATGTAAATTGCGCAAAAGAAATATACTGTTTAACAATTACCAGCTTTGGTAGCGTGTTAAAAAGGCGTGTATTTTACGGTACACAACAACAGAAAAACTTGTAATTAACCTTCGGTTATGAATTATGCTACGGCAAAATTTCTTCTTTGGAGGGGAAAAAGAACGTTTCTTTTAGTGACCATAAAGCAGAACAACGCTTAATTAACCCCTGATCTAAATTGCGCAAAAGAAATGAGCAACCAAAAATTAAGTGGATTTGGATTGTAAAAACGCTGTTTCTTTTAAAAGAATACAACAGGAAAAAGGCTTAGCTAACCTGGGATATTCAATGTGCTTGAAGAACTGAGCAGATAGCATTAAAATGTATATGCAGCTGCATTGGACGCACACTGGACTTTTAGTTCCAATACCCCACAAAATCAGAATTAGAACGTAAGAAAGCAGTCTCTGAGACAAGCAGTGAACCACCCAAAAATCGCTGTAAAAAGTGAGTTTTTTAGTATGAGATACCATAAGCACCACGGCACACCTTCCCTACACAGTACAGTGAGAGCGGTATGAGCTGCCAGCGTCGCGCCCGGACTTATATAGTGTGTGACATCACAGAATCCCCCGCCGGGGGGGGGGGCCTTCTGATTGGCTTCATCTCTGCACATGCAGGCTACGCCTTCTTCCTCCCCGACCCTTTTTTGCCCATGTAACGCCATGTGCTCGCAGCCATTTTATCAATCAAAAGCATGCTTCGTTCCCGCGAATCACCCCAAACTTCGACTTTGTTCAGAATCGAAGTTTTCCTGAAATTCTAAACGAATTCCACTACGTTATACAATTACTGAATCCCCAAAGCTACAAAAATGAACTTTTCAGCAACTAAGCAATATTTGGAATATATTTGTTTGTATAGGAGATTTGGAGATGGTGTGTTATACAATTCCTGAACCCCCAAAATCCCCCCAAAATTTTTTACTTTATTCAGAATAATTTACAGCAAACAACCACAATTTCAAATACATTTCTTTCTATGGGAGATTGGGTAATGGTCTGTTATGCAAGAACTCTACCCCCAAAAGTTGAAAAATGAAATTTTCTTCAATCCGAATAATTTGCAGCAAGCAACCAGTATTTGAAATAGAGTTCTTTCTATAGGAGATTTGCTAACGGTATCTTTTGCACTAGCTGTACCCACAAAACAGCAGAAATTGCCTTTTGGGCCTCAATAAAATTTTCAAGAAGAAACCAGTATTTGAAATAGATTTCTTTCTATAAGAGAACTGCTAACAGTATATTATGCAATAAGTGTACTCACAAAACAGCATAACTGACCTTTGGGGCCCTCAATAAAATTTTCAAGAAGAAACCAGTATTTGAAATAGAGTTCTTTCTATAAGAGATTTATTAACAGTCTCTTATGGAACAAATCTGCTTCAAACACTGGAAAAATAAAGTTTTCTTCTATCCCAATAATTTGCAGCAAGCAAACACTATTAGAAATAGATTTTTTTGTATGGGAGATTTCTTAACAGTCTCTTATGGAAGAACTCTGCTTCAAACACTGGAAAAATAAAGTTTTCTTCTTGAATCCCAAAAATTTGCCACAAGCAAATGGTATTACAAATAGATTTATTTCTGTGGAATATCTGTTAACGGTATCTTATGGAAGAACCCTGGCAGCAACACTGCAAAACAGAACTTTTCTGAAATCCCAAAAATTTGCTGCTCGCAAATAGTATTGCAAATAGGTTTCTTTCTATGGAATATCTGTTAATGGTGTCTCATGGAAGAACCCTGGCAACAACACTGCAAAATAGAACTTTTTTGAATCAAAAACATTTCCTGCTAGCAAATAGTATTACGAATAGATTTCTTTCTATGGAATATCTGTTAACGGTGGAAGAACAGTGGCAGCAACACTGCAACATTTGCATTTCTTTCTATGGCAGATTTGCTGATGGTGTCTTCTGCAGTAGCTGGACCCCCTAAACAAGAGAAATGAACTTTTGGGCACTCAAAAAAATCGAGAAGTTTGACTCGGACCTAACTTTTCTCGAACTGTTCACTCAACACTAGTCAGCAGTATTGCCATACCGTTGAGTTGTAACAAGTATGTCTCACTTTTTTATTATCTGTAAAATGGCAAAAAAGGGTGTGGTTTCAATGTTTTGTTAATTTATTTTTTAGATTTTCCAATTTTTTTAGTCCCCTTAGTGCACTTAACCACTAGGGGCATGACTACTTGTACACCTTTAGACAACAGTAATATGTAGCAGAACAGTGTACAATAATGTCTCTCTTAATAGATGTAGTAAAATGGCAGTCATAGAGGCCTTTATTAAGCCTCCAGCTGCCATGACAACAGATCAGTACCCCAAGATCTCATTGTGGAAAGGGGGTAATTAGGCAATGAAACAGTGCACAACCATTTTTCATAATACCTTAAATGTAATAGACAAATCTACCGTGGTATCTAAAGGGATAAAAGGCTGAGATCAGAGTTATCTCTGATCCAAGCCACTATCAAAAGGTCTTAGTATTCAAGTGTGGAAAACTAGTTTAACCTCTTAAGCCAAACACCTGAAAAGTATTTAATGAATAGCAAATTTTTTAGTTTTGGCCTCTTTGCGTTTCAACAGTCGTAACTTCTTTATTTTTTCAATGACGCAGTTGTATGAGGCCTCGTTTTAATCGGGACAAGTTGTACTTTATGGGGGAATAGTTTAAGTTCACTTATAAATTATTGCAGATTTTTTTTTAAATGTTTTCTTAAAACAAATTTCTAGGGTTTTTTAAATTTTTTTACACCAATAACATTTCACACTTAGTAACTTGTCAGATTAATTCTACATGTTATTACAGTCATGTGGATACCTAATATGTGTAGAGTTTTTTGTGTGTGTTTAATGTATGTTCAATAATTTTTTTTTAAATATTTATTTTTATTTTATTTTTTTATTTTTGTTTTATTTATTCTTTGTTTTTTACTTTTGTTAAAAATCCCATGAAGGGATAACTATGTTGCTTTTTTTCACTTAGTAATGTATTAGCATATTCCTATATGCTAATACATTATAATCTGTGTCAGTTTGACACAGGCAGTGATCAGGGCAGCACACAGTGTGCCCTGATCACTCGCTTGATACACAGACAGCCCTGGGGCTACTTTAGCTCCCCAGGGCTGACTGTGCAGTCATTCACAGGTCTCTGTCAGGTCACTGGGTGTCCCGATCACCCGACAGAGCAGGGGAAAGCCCTTTAATTACACTGCAGTCACGAATGCCGGGCACCGTAGACCCCGTTGTCTGCAGCGAAACCAAAAGACAAATGACCTTTAAAGGGTTAAATCTCTAGCCGAGGAGGGAAGAAGGGATAGATTTTGGTGCGAAATGCGATGCAGATACCATGTCAAAATCCATGTGAAATATGTATTCCATTCATTTGAATAGAAAATCTGAGATATAGTTCACACAGTGCTGTGGATTTTAAATCCACAATATGGACAAAAAGTGGCATATCCCTTTTTTATGTGGAATCCACTCGGATTTCATGTCAGGAAAATTAGCCCCATTAAAATCTGTGTCAAAAAACATAGTCATATCCTTGTCTACATTGTAACCCCTTAATGACCATGCCTTTTTTTCACATTAGCCTTCCCAGAGCCTTTTTTATTTTTTCAAATACATGTGAGGGATTTTATCTTGCAGGACAAGATGTACCGTATATACTCGAGTTTAAGCCGAGTTTCTTAAAGTTTAGGCTAGGTTCACACGGCTTAACTGTGGGACGTAATTACGTCCCGCAATTACGTCGTGTGGCCGGGGGCGGGAGCGGGGGAGGGAGCAGGGGGCCGGCACTTTGCCGGCCCCTAGACTTTCAATACCAGCGGCACGTATATGCCGCTAGTAATTCACATGTCAATTATCTCCCCCCTCGGCGTATTCGCCGAGCAGGGAGTGGAGACTTAATCCACAGTTCTCTATGAGAACTGTGGATTACCGTAATGAATGGGCCGTTTTCAGCCCGTAATTTGCGCACTTCGGCGCGTAATTCCGGACCGAAATACGGCCCATTTTAAGCCGTGTGAACATGGCCTTAGAGTCACAAACCACGGGGTATATATATATGTTAAGGACATTTTATGGCAGCTGCAGTGACTTATCTGAAAGGATGACAAATTTGACATACTGGGACTTGTAGAACAAGTTTCAGCCATCCTGTGAGATGTGTGTGTCTGTGTGTATGTGTGTGTGTGTGTGTGGTCTGTGTGTGTGTGTGTGTGTGTCAGTATCACTGCTCTGTTCTCCCTCTCACCCCTCACTTACTTGTACACTTTCTGTCCTGGGATGTTCGGGACCTGTGGTGACATCACAGTCACATGACCTCCCTTCACAGGTCCTTCAACCTTCTAAGGATTTCCCATATGTCTTATTTTTGGGGGTGCCTTATATTAGAGAATTCAACAAAATCTCTGCTATGTCTTACTTTCGGGGGTGTCTTTCGGGGAAGCACGGTATATCACACACATATATATATATATATATATATATATATATATATATATATATATATATTATAATATATATATATAATATATATATATTATACTATATATATATTATATATATATATGTGTGTGTGTGTGTTATTTTTTGTGTGTAGGTAGTATCTATTTGAATGACCAGTGTTCAGCGTGATCCTAGCATGTGAGTGATGTAAATTTACCAGTAGCCACTGCATTTCCCACCCTAGGCAATAAGTTTTCCCAGTTTTTGGTGGTAAAATTAGGTGCCTTGGCTTATATTTGGGTTGGCTTATACTCAAGTATATACAGTACTTTCTAACTGTGTCATTCATCGTTCCATAGAATACACTGGGATTCTGCAAACATTTTTTAAGGGGGGCAAAATGTGAAAAAAATGCACTTATGTCATGTTTGCAGGGGTTTTGTTTTGTTTGAAGTTCAATCTACAGTCTAAATGATGTGTTACCTTTATTCTAAAGTTTGATACGAATCCATCAATACCAAACATGTACAGTTTTCTTTATGTTTTGGTACCGTAAAAAAAATCCAAACATTTTCTATTTTTAAAATTTATGCTGTAGCTTCATTTTCTGCAACCAATAACTTTTTTGTACTCCTACCTATGGACTTGGTTGAAATACATGTGACTTTTTTGATCACTTTCACTTCAACTTTTAGGGGACGTGAAATAACCGAAAGACTGCAATTTTGCCGTTTTTTTTTTTTTTTAGTCTACGGTATTCAGTGTACGGGATAAAGGATGTTATATTTTAATAGATCAGACTTTTTTGGATACCAGTTATGTGTAACTTTTTATTATTTTTTTTTTATTTGTAAAATGGCAAAAGGGGGGCGATCCCGCTACCAAATCCCTCACCGCCATTAGGATGTACCCATACATCCAGATGCGATAAGAGGTTAACGTCCACATCTAAATCTGCATGGAAACCCTTGGAGAGTTAAAGGAGTTGTCTCCCTGTGCTATTTTATAGAGCCACAGGTAGCTATAGGTTCTATAGCAGTGACTGCCATATTATCTCTGCTGTTACTAGCTGATCCTGTGACAGTGTCATAACTGCTGGAGATTTATATATTGCAGTGCACAAGGCTACAGAGCTCTAAAGAGTTAAATCTTATCAATAAGTAATATAAATGAGCTCTGATCTTTCAAGATAAGAATCACAGCAGGGAGTGAGTCACTGCTGCAGCTTGTAAGAGCAGAGAGGGAGCAGGGGAGGCAGACTCTGACTAGGGAGACTTGTGTACAAAAAGAGGAGACAAGATCTTCTCCTAACTCTGAAGAGGAGCAAAATCAGAACAGCAATTTATTTGGTAATGGTTTATTTACTATTGCCTATGTTTAAATATTCTTGTTTAAATGTTAGTTAAGAAACTAAAATAGCAATAACAAATTTATCTCTGTCACATTCCAAGAGCCTTTAAGTTACTATTTTTTCCATCATCAAAGCACATGATGATGAAATAGGAGAGTCAGTGAACATTCACAGTGAAGAAAAAAAAACAATTAAAAAATAACTTTTACTTGATATGCCTTAAAAGAATGCCCTCCAAAATGGAGGACCCACAGCAACAAACACCAAAATTTGTTCTCCTAGAGAGGAAGAAATGCTGGTTCCTCTAAATCTAAATATCCAATATAGTGGTACTGACCCAAGGGGTGAAAATTGCCCCCCTCGGCGGAGTAGTCGCCCCAACAGGAGCGGCCCCACCTATTGAGAGCGCACCCTAGGTCAGACCCCTTAAACAGTTCCTAAAAGGATACCAGCAGGACTCCCATATGTGCTATAGACACTCTAGGAGAAACAATTCTATCCACATAAAATCATTCTTTTTAGTCACATGTACAAAACAAGAAAAAAACAAAAAACAACGTTCTGTTGTATCATTAATTCAAAAACCCGTGTGATTTGTTCAAGACCCGACGCGTTTCCCCCAAAAATTCTATAGGGTTCATCAGGGGTAACAAGAGAACATTTAGCCAACAAGACTAAAATCACAACATACATAGACTAATAGATAAAGATACTTAGCAATGATATCCTTAATGGTGGTAATGCCGTCAAGATAATCCAATAAGATACAGATTGATGATGTGTCTGATGCCTCAGTGTGGACGATACTGCCATGCATCCATGCTCCCCATGGAGATCTTTAAAGTGGACACCACCGGAAGTGATCTCACAAACCAAAACATCACTTCCTGTCACCTCCCGCCCCCCACGAAGACCAATTCAGGCCCGCAGAGAGAGTAGAGATCTCTCATTCCCAGATAGTTCACATGGGAAGAGCAGGTCGCCCCCTTTTGGTGGATAGGTGAGGCGTCTACCGCCACTAACACCACATAACTTCGCTGCAGAGGTGCGACGGATGTACATGCGCAGACACCGTTCAGAGCAAAACGCTACTCGACGGTGCAACATCCCAGCGCCAATACAAACATAATAACAGCGAACATATATGCATACTTTGCTGTATAAAAATAATCCAATCTATACATATGAGTGTAATAGATAAAGAGGGAAGCATAAAGCATCGCCACCTGAGGATCATAATCAGATAATAAAAGATCAGAATAGATGTGTTGGTGGACAATCCTGTCCCTATAAGCCAACACTGGCACGATCACCAAAGTGAACCTTCATACCTTTAGGATATTATATAGATATAGAAAATACAGTTAAAACACCTTTGTCATAAACAATAGATATACGGCTATACCCAGTACATAATTGTAAAAATATACTGTAGTGAACTCATTTGGATATATAAAGTAATGAATAATGTTACAAGAAGCAGCCAAAATATAGTAACTCATTCAGGCCGCTCGGTTGCATAGTTTTGAGCCTATACGTCCATTCAGTCTCCTTACAGAGGAGGATTTTATCTATGTCACCTTTTCTAGAGGAAGTCTGGATTTTTTCAATACAAACAAAAGAAAGACAAGTATAATCACCCTTGTGGTACTCCCACACATGACGGGCCAATGGGGTGTCTCTGCGATGTCTCACATCCCCCAAATGTTCACCTATCCTAGTTTTGATGTATCTAGTTGTTTTTCCTACATACTGTTTTTTACATTGACAGGTGCAGAGATAGACTACCACTTTAGAGTAACAATTGAAGAATTCTCGGATCCTGAAGATTTGTCCTGTGACCTGACACACAAATTCCTTGGTTTTTTGCACATAGGGGCATGATACACACTTACCACAATTGTACATACCAATAGGTCTACGTTCTAACCAAGACTGGGGTTTGGCACTGGGATGTTGCACCGTCGAGTGGCGTTTTGCTCTGAACGGTGTCTGCGCATGTACATCCGTCGCACCTCTGCAGCGATGTTATGTGGTGTTAGTGGCGGTAGACGCCTCACTTACCCACCAAAAGGGGGCGACCTGCTCTTCCCATGTGAACTATCTGGGAATGAGAGATCTATACTCTCTCTGCGGGCCTGAATTGGTCTCCGTGGGGAGGGGGGAGGTGACAGGAAGTGATGTTTTGGTTTGGGAGATCACTTCCGGTGGTGTCCACTTTAGGGATCTCCATGGGGAGCATGGATGCATGGCAGTATCGTCCACACTGAGGCATCAGACACATCATCAATCTGTATCTTATTGGATTATCTTGACGGCATTACCACCATTAAGGATATCATTGCTAAGTATCTTTATCTATTAGTCTATGTATGTTGTGATTTTAGTCTTGTTGGCTAAATGTTCTCTTGTTACCCATGATGAACCCTATAGAATTTTTGGGGGAAACACGTCAGGCCTTGAACAAATCACACGGGTTTTTTAATTAATGATACAACGGAACTTTGTTTTTGTTTGTGGGTCTTGAACAAATCACACAGGTTTTTGAATCAATGATACAACATAATGTTGTTTTTTGTTTTTTTTCTTGTTTTGTACATGTGAATAAAAAGAATGATTTTATGTGGATAGAATTGTTTCTCCTAGAGTGTCTATAGCACATATGGGAGTCCTGCTGGTATCCTTTTAGGAACTGTTTTAGGGGTCTGACCTAGGGTGCGCTCTCAATAGGTGGGGCCGCTCCTGTTGGGGCGACTACTCCGCCGAGGGGGGCAATTTTCACCCCTTGGGTCAGTACCACTATATTGGATATTTAGATTTAGAGGAACCAGCATTTCTTCCTCTCTAGGAGAACATATTTTGCGTTTTGTTGCTGTGGGTCCTCCATTTTGGAGGGCATTATTTTAAGGCATATCAAGTAAAAGTTATTTTTAAATTGGGTTTTTTTTCTTCACTGTGAATTTTTGCTACAAATTTAACCCAAATAGGCAAAATTAGATTTATGTCTGTGAGTTTTTTCTGATGAGAGTCAGTGAACACCACAGCTACAGGGCTTTAAAGATTTTCAAACTGAGTTTAAGGGTTTTTTTTTTCTATAGCTGTTGCAGCCAGTACAGGGGTTTGCTAAAATCTTGGACAACCCCTTTAACCTAATTCCACGGGTTGTTGAAATTAGTTGATACCAAATTTGTATTGTTTTCCATGTGTATTAGTACTTTTGCACAGTAATATTTTATAAATAAGTTAATTTCAGCATATTCTGAGACTCATTGCTGGACAGGTTGTAATTTTTATTAGTGCCATTTCACGTTATATAGTATAGAATATTTTTAATATATTTTTTGACTGGATTGCAAAAAGATGTTATTGCTTTTTTACATTTTTTTACTGTTTTTTTATTTGTGGGTCGTTACAATGGTGGCAGTACCAAATTTACTAAATAACCAAATAACCATTTTTGGGGGGTATTTTTTGTGCTTAAATATTTTTCAGTGGAAGGATTTTTTTTATTTAACTTTATTCAATTATATTTACTATTTTCTTTTTGTCCTTCATAACTATATAATTGCTTGATCACTTACATAATGCTTTGGAATGGTTTTGACATACATATTAGTGATACAAAAATCCGACTAGGTCATGCCCTTAGCAAAGATGTTTCACTGATTTTGGCTGTTACAGCAGAGTTTAGCAGTCAATCACTCCACTGCTTTCATTGTGATCACATGGGCACAGATCCTGTGCCAGTGAAAACACTATGACCTTACATGTATAGCATAGTGTGACATTTAATGATGTACACGTAGATCATTTTGCATCAAGGGGTTAATTTATAGTTTCTTTTATTGTATGTTGTATTTAATGTTTGATAAATTTATAGATTTCATGTAATGTGTGTTATTTTATAAATCATATGTCCTAAAGTGGCATTTTATTTTTACATCATTGACTATCACTAAGATGATTGATGAGTGTTTGATCTGCGTGACCCCCCAGGCGATCGTAAGAAAAAAAGGGACCATGGTACCTTAGGCTTATTCCCTTCTTACTGACCCTACTAGTCAGTAAGTGATTGCATATTCTAGCAATATGCCATTTACTATAGTAAGAAAAGCATCTTTAAAACGTACCTAGAGTTAGCAAATGCTTCTATCCTTATGTGCATGAAGATATTCTGCTTTTGTGTTTCCGCTTTTAGCTCCTGGAGAAAGTATGTGTTTGACAGGTTTCATTGTAAGCCACATTAGCTTTCAAAAGTGCAACTGAATATGTCAACCAATAGGCCTTTCCTTATTTAGGTCTCTGAGTGAGGTCAATCATAGTGAGAAAATCATCCCACCCTTCTTGCTATGCAGTGGGAATACTCACCAAAAGAGGATAAAAACAAGAAATATTGGAAAGTGTATTTGAATGGGGATTGGTGACATCATTTTCATAAGTCATTCATGTTTCATCCCACTTGGATTCCGATTCCAATTCCAAAATCCATATTGTTGACAGCATGGTAAAACATGGGGCTTTAAATGCTCCAATATGTCAATTTGTATTGTACACCCTGACACTCTTAACAGATTTTGTTGAAAAACAAATTGCAATTCCACGTGGCACTGCACTTTAAATAGAAACTCCATACATATTAATAATTAATCTTTAAGTCCTAAAGATAAATTATACATACTGTACAGTCATCTAAACCCATGCTGATGACTCAAATTAGCAATCTGTTAAATGCATATATTTGCATCTATATGAATAAGTTATTTAAATGTAATTCTACATGATTATGAAGAAATATTTAAAGAATGGTTAGATTAAAGGTGTCAAATCTGTGGACATTGACACTTAGCTACTATTACATAAAAATGTACTTGTCACGTCAGAGGAGGTGCAGTGGGCCCTGACTGCCACCCAGCCCACTGTCCCTGCCTACTTGGCGTGCTGCCCTAGATGGCAGACCCCAACGGGAAAACAGCCCTTCTGCTAAGTCAGGGCCGCAGGGAAAACGAAGGTCAAACGGGTCCGATGGGGTAACGGTCAATAACGCCAAAGCCACAAACAAATCCGAAGAATAAACAGGAAAAAAGCCGAGGGCATCACGAGGGGGGGAACGAAGACAAAACAACCCAAAACGAATAAAGGGCAAGCCGAGGTCAATAACGGAGGAAGCAAATAAAAACCAAAAGGGGAAACAACGGGGGGAAAACCTACACAGGAAAACCCTAGAGGAGGGGCCATTTAAAAAAGTTTTCCCAAAACACCGCCCCAGCAGTTGATTGGTGGGGTGTCCGGGCCCTCTGATTGGCCTGACCGCAACCCCCCTTTGCGGGGGAGAGGCTGCAACCCCTGTCACTCCTGAGCCCCAAACAGCACCTTTCCCGGGATGCGCCAGAGAAAAGGGGTTTAACCCAAAACTGGCGTTGTCGCACAAAAACAGAAGGCGCCTGCCTGGACGTATGAAGTACCCCCCTTTAGGAGGGCCACCGGACCCCCCCCTGGTTTGGATTTCTCTGGTTAGCCTCGTGGAATTTCCCTAAAAAGGGGCCTTTGCTGTAAAAAAATCTAGCAGGAACCCACAACCTCTCCTCAGGACCGTACCCCTTCCAGTGCACTAGGTATTTAAAAACGATTTTGCACCACAAATCCAGGATTCGAGCAACCTCTACCCCAACTCCCCCTTAACTCAACTGAGGAGGAGGTTTGGGAGGGGGGAATAACCAAAGGGAATTCCCTCTTCAAGAAGCAGTGGAATACAAAAATAAAACCGGAAACCAGAGGGTAACTTAAGGCGGTCCCACAGGATTAAGGACCCACAAAGCGCGGTGCCAGTTTCCCCCAAAGGGGACCTTTACGAAGTTTTTCGGGTGCCCAACCCCCCTTACCCCAATTTAAAACCCCCCAAAACAAAGATTCTTTTACACTTATCCCTTCTGGATGCCGGGCATTCCCCAAAGTTCTTCTGAATTTGGGCTCGACTGCACAGATCGAAAAGGATACATCCGCCCCATGTGATCAGAATAACGGGGGGAACCATGAGAGGCTAGGGGGGAAACATATTCAAAAAAAAGGCGAAAGCCCCAGGCACCATTATCCTGATTTTTTAACACAAACTCGCCCCAAAAGGGTAAGTTTTTAAACCCATCCCTGCGACAGAGAAAAAACACCGGATTTTCTCTAACCGTTTGATTCACTCTCTCCGCTGCCCATTAGCTCAGATGAAAGGCGAGGAGAAGGACAGATGATACCCAGACCCTTACAGAGAGCTCTCCAAAAAACGGGGAGCAAACTGAACTCCTCGTCAAACAATATTCTCGGGTAACCCCATGCAGTTTAATGATATTTTTAAAAAAGCTCGGCCACTTTTTTGACACGGGAAGCTTTTTAAGGAAATCAATTACACACTTAAAATAAAACGATCAACAACCACCCAAATGACCGTTTACCCTCAAGGGAGGAAGATCAACATAAAATCCATAGAAGTGAGTCCATGGGGGGTCCGGTTAGGCAGGGACAAAGTTTTAACAGGGGGCCGAGTTCGGGAACCTTTGCCCGAGCCAGATTCGCAGGCTGTCAATGGCCCCCACATCACAGCCAAAGATGGCCACCAAAAATTTTTGGGAAATAAGTTTCTTAGGTTGGGCACCTTCGAGGAATGGGGGCCATTCCTCGAAGGCCCACTTAATAGCCAACAATTCCCCCGGGTTTCCCAAAAATCATAATTCCCCTCGCGGGGGGAATTTACAGAAAGAAGGGACAAAAGGCAGAGATTAGTCAGAGCACGGGCCCCTGAAAAGAACCCCCCCCCTAAACCCCAAACCAGAAGCATCTACCCCCCACGAAGGGGGTTGGTATTCAGCTTAACCAGCCCGGGGCTGGGGACAAAAAAACGCTTAAGTTTCTCGAACGCCTCTAAGGCCCCGGATTGCCACTTACTGATTTTTTTACCCCTTTTTAGTCAACAGTCAATGCCACGAGCACAGAAAATTTTTAATAAATTTTCCCATAATAATTAGCAAACCAGAACCGCTGTAAGGCTTTCGGGGGGACAACCCAAAACAAAATTTTCCTGGACCCCTTCCCCCGGGGTCCATAGAAATGAGTTTGGGGTTAAAAAATCCCAAAAGGTACCTCTTTAACACCGAAAACCATTTCTCAAGTTTGACAAAAAAACTATTTACCTTCAAAACTGCAGAACCTCCGCACATGTTTTTCGTCCGAAGCCCATCCGCGAGTAAATCAAAATGTCATCCGATAAACACCAACAACACAAATAAGTTTCCCGGAAAAAAATCATTTACAAGGGTTCGGAAGACAGCGGGAGCATTGCATAACCCAAAAGCATAACAAGTTACAAAAAGACCTTCCGGGGTATGCGTCTTCCATTTGTCCCCCCCTTTTAAACCGAATAAGGTTAATAACCCCTCTCAGGTCCCAAATTTTGAAAACCCCTTGGCTCCCTGAATCGATTAACAGATCGGGAATTAAAGTAAAGGGGTTTTTGTTTTTTTTATCGTTACCTTGTTCAGTTCCCCCGGGAGCAATACATGGACGGGGGCTACCATTTTTTTTCTTAACAAAAAGAACCCCGCACCCAAGGGACACAGAAGGTCGGATAGACCCCCTTTTGTAGACTTTCTCTATATACTGCTTCATACAATCTTTCTGGCCCCCACAGATTGTAAAAATCCTGCCCCGGGGGAAATTTCACCCCCGGCAATAGTTTTAACACCCAAACTAAGCACGAATAAAAGGCAAATCTGCTTCTTCCATATTACCAAAAAATACTGGGGGAATTTATTAACAACTGCTTTCCCCACCTGACTATTCCCAACTTCCCAAATTTCGGGGGTTTTGTTTTTA
>JAODAL010069962.1:0-16126 GCA_025379985.1 Phyllomedusa bahiana
AAACCCATCAGGGGTAGAAGGTTTAAATAAGCAGTAAGGTTAGAGGACCCATAGAACAGTGAGATCAGAAGATCCATAGAGAAGTGAGGTAGAAGGAACCATAAAGCAGTGAGGTAGGAGGAACCATACAGTAGTGAGGTTGGAGCACCCATAGAGCAGTGAGATAGGAGGAACCATAAAGCAGTGATGTAGGAAGAACTATACAGTAGTGTGGTTGGAGGACCCATAGAGCAGTGAGATAGAAGGAGCCATAAAGCAGTGAGTTAGGGGGACCATAGAGCAGTGAGATAAGAGGCCCCATAGAGCAGTGAGATAGGAGGACCCACAGAGCAGTGAGATAGGGGGCCCATAGAGCAGTGAGATAGGAAGACCCATAGAGCAGTGAGATAGGAGGACCCACAGAGCAGTGAGGTAGGAGGCTGATGGAGAAGAGGAGTAAGATAGGAAGACCCATAGATTAGGGCAGTAAGGTATGAAGATCCACAGCAAAGAGCAGTAAGGTATTTCTGTCTGCCTGTCTGTCTAGATAAGATATAGACTTATATATCCTACAGTTTGTAGTATGAGGTCAAGACCATAGGGTTTATACATACGTATATGCATAGTTTATATCAGCTACAGTTGCTTATCTGGAAGGATAGCAAGTGTGGCATGTTGTGACTTATGTTTCTATAGCAATTGCCTGAGACAACTTCTTTGGAACTACAAGTCCCTATCTGCCACACTAGCCACCCTCTAAAATAATGGACTCTGTGAGCATGTTTAACAATGCTATAGCAATAGAGCAGATTAATAAGGGAGAAGAACAGAAAGGTAGGGGGACCCATAAAACTGATCAGTGAGGTAGGAGGACCCAAATAGCAGATGAGTAAAATAGTAAGACCCATAGCTCAGACCAGTAAGGTAATATGACCCATAAAGCAGATCGGTAAGGTAGAAGGACCCATAACTAAGAACAGTAAGGTAGGAAGACCGATAGAGCAGAGCAGTAAGGTAGGAGGACCCGCAGTTAAGAACTGTAAGGCAGGAGGACCCATAGAACAGAACAGTAAGGCAGAAGGACCCATAGATCAGATTAGTAAGGTAGGAGGACTCAGAGCAGATTAGTAAAGTCAGGGACCCCATAGAGCAGATCATTAAGGTAGGAGGACCCATAGTTAAGAACAGGAAGGCAGGAGGACCCATAGAACAGAACAGTAAGGTAGAAGGACCCATAGAGCAGAAACGTAAGGTAGGAGGATCCATAGAGCACAGCAGTTAGGTAGTAGGACCCGCAGAACAGATAAGTAAGGTAGGAGTACCCATAGCGCAGAGCAATAAGTTAGGAGGAACCATAATGCAGATAAGTAAGATAGAAGGAACCATAGAGCATATTAGTAAGGTAATAGGACCCATAGAGCAGTTTGGTAAGGTAGAAGGACCCTTAGCTCAGAACAGTAAGGTAGGAAGACCCATAGAACAGATTAGCAAGGTTGAGGGAATCTGTTGAGCAAATTAGTAAGGTAGAAGGACTCGGGGCAATACAGTAAGGTAGGGGGGCTCATGGCACAGATAGGTAATAAGACCCATAGCTCAGCGCAGTAAGGTCGATGGATCCATAGAGCAGATCAGTAAGGTAGGAGGACCCAAAGAGCAGATTAATAAGGTAATAAGACCCATGGCTCAGAACAGTAAGATAGAAGGACCCATAGAGCAGTTTGTTTAGGTAGAAGGACCCATAGCTCAGAACAGTAAGGTAGGAGGACCCATAGAGCAGAACAGTAAGGTAGGAGGACCCATAGTTAAGAACATTAAGGCAGGAGGACCCATATAACAGAACTTTAAGGTAGAAGGACGAAAGGTAGGATCCATAGAGCACAGCAGTAAGGTAGGAGGATCCATAGAGCACAGCAGTAAGGAAGTAGGATCCGTAGAACAGATAAGTAAGGAAGGAGGACCCATAGAACAGATAAGTAAGGTAGAAGGCCCATAGAGCAGATTAGTAGAGTAGGAGGCCCATAGCTCAGGAAGTAAGGTAGGAGAACCCATAGAGCAGATCAGTAAGATAGAAGGACCCATAGAGCCTATTCGTAAGGTAATAGGACCCATAGTGCTGATTAGTCAGGTAGGAGGACCCATAGAGGAGAACAGTAAGGTAGGAAGGCCCATAGATCAGAACAATAAAGCAGGGGGCCGATAGATCAGAACAGTAAGGCAGGGCCCATAGATTAAAGCAATACGATAGACAGTGCAGTAAAATTTTTTCAATAACAAAATTATTGAAAACTTTAGAGTATGAGCTTCCTTTACTTCCAAAAGGACACTAGACATCCTGAAAATACCTCAGTACCACTAATTTAATATCATACTTAATTCTATAGAGATAACCTGTATCCAATCACAATACCGGCTCTTTCCTCGTCGGAAACCTTGATTAATCAATAATTAAGTACAAGTTAAAATAACATCATGTCATGACTAAAGGCCACAAGATGTTCCATGACCTTCAGTCAGATGAGTTTGAGACCTTCGTGCATATATACATTTCCTGTGTGTGCAGGAAATGTGGTCAAACAATCAGCTAAAGGTTAGAATGAGATAAACCACATGTCTACCTTAGATAGCTACACCTGCCAACTGAAAACTGACCTAAAAAGAGAGACACTTCTCTTGACCTACACAAGTCAGCCATAACACTGAAAACACATGTCTAATACTGTGTAAGTCCCCCTGTGTAAAACCATTGAGGCCAGAACCCCATAAAACCTCTGAAAAGTCCTGTGGTGTTGGCAGTAGATCCTGTCAGTTGTGAACTACGGCCTCCATGGATAGGATGTATTTTCCTGCTCATCCCACAGATGCTCGTTCGGATTGAGATCTGGGAATTTGAGGCTAAGTCCCCATCTCGATCTCTTTGTCATGTTCCTCATTCTTGGACAGATTTTGCATTATCCTTCTGACAGGGACCCCTGCCATTATCATGCTGTCGTGAAGAGGGGGACTTGGTGTGTACAATATTAGGTAGCTGGAACATGTAACAATAACATCCACATAATGCCAAGACCCCCCAACAGAGCATTGTCCATCAAACTGCCTCCACATCTTTTCTTCTTCCCATAATGCATCCTGGCACCATCTGTTCCGCAGGTAAATCACCACATGCACACAGCCATCTACATGATTCCAGGACTCTTTTGATTGTCCATCACACTGCCTCCACCATCTTGTGGTATTGGCTCTACACTGCCCTGTATGTATGACCTGCAGAAGAACAGCCAGACCAGGGTAAAGGTGGTGCCTGAGCCAGACTTGTGGTATTAGCTCTACACTGCTCTGTATGTATGACCTGCAGAAGAACAGCCAGACCAGGGTAAAGGTGGTGCCTGAGCCAGACTTGTAGTATAGGCTCTACACTGCCCTGTATGTATGACCTGCAGAAGAATAGCCAGACCAGGGTAAAGGTGGTGCCTGAGCCAGACTTTGTATATTGGCTCTACACTGCCTGTATATATGGGCCTTGCAGAAGAACAGACCAGAGGTTAAGGTGGTGCCTGAGCCAGACTTGTGGTATTGCTTACCCCTGCCCTGTATGTATGACCTGCAGGAAGAACAGCCAGACCAGGGTAAAGGTGGGGCCTGAGCCAGGGCTTGTGGGTATTGGCTCTACACTGCCCTGTATGTTATGACCTGCAGAAGAACAGCAGACCAGGGTTAAGGTGGTGCCCGAGCCAGACTTTGTGGTATTGGCTCTACACTGCTCTGTTTGTTGACCTGCAGAAGAACAGCCAGACCAGGTAAAGGTGGTGCCTGAGCCAGACTTGTAGTATTGGCTCTACACTGCCCTGTATGTATGACCTGCAGAAGAATAGCCAGACCAGGGTAAAGGTGGTGCCTGAGCCAGACTTGTAGTATTGGCTCTACACTGCCCTGTATATATGACCTGCAGAAGAACAGGACCAGGGTAAAGGTGGTGCCTGAGCCAGACTTGTGGTATTGGCTCTACACTGTCCTGTATGTATGACCTGCAGAAGAACAAGTTCATACATTCTGGTACATTCTACACTGCCTTAAAGCGACTTAGAAGTGTCCAGTCAGCGCCAACGTTCATACATGTCACCCTTAGAATTTATATAAGCTTAGCCTCAATATAGTCGAGTTAGTTGGTTAGATAGTAGAATATATAATAGGGGTAGTTAGTTCTGATATTACAGCCCATGTGGAGTTATACCTGGCCCCTTTCTTATGGTGACCCAGAGACAAGCTTTCACATATCACCTGCATACCACCTGCAACAGAAGATCACAGATAACTAAACCTGGGAGAGGAATTCCCTTGGAGAGAGGGAGGACTGACAACAGCCATTGTTGGACTACCATAACCAACTCAGTTGCTGTAGAGACTCATCTTTGTTGTACCAACTTTGTTGTACCAACTCTAAGGTCCGAACTTAGAGTTTGTGAGGATAAGTTTCCCCAGACCTCACATCCTTAACCGGGTTAATTAGTTTCTGGCCTGATCCAGTACTATACTGCAACTTTCATCGTGTTCTAGGACTATACAGTATATTTGCCTCTATTGACATGGTGAGGCTAATACGCTGCACCACTGCCCTTAGTGGGAAGAGCCATGGGGAGGTCCTACAGGTCTATTGTTTGGCGGCAATGACGGAATGTGTGGGCAGCCTTGTGATGTGTCACAGGAAGGTGCTCTTGGCTAAGGGAGAGAGAATTAGGCCTGTGGCTTGGATGTCAGGGTGCTAGTTTGCCCTTCTGAAGAAATCAGAGGCATTGACGGCTGCAGAGACTTGGTGGTTCTTAGACTTCAGAGTCTTCGAAGAAGAAGCAGCTTAGGCTTGGTTCACTTCTGTGTCAAGAGTTCCATTTGGAACCTCTATCCCAGAGGTGCAAATGTATCCATTTTACAACTGACACCAATAGCGCCTGACAAAACTCATTGACTGCAATTGGTCTATTGGGTTTCCGTTATGGTGTCCATTGTATTGTTATTTTTTCAATCACTCCGATGCAACTTCAAACGGAACCTTGCCAATTGGGAATCAGTTGTCACAGAGCAAATGGTGAGCTACTGAGGGAACTGCTACTACTCTTTTGGTGTTAGGAAGGTCTGTCCATGGGGCAAGGTGGCCTAAAGTGTCCGGTGTAGACCTCTGCTGAAGTTGTATAGACTAACTGTTTAAAGAGGTTTTCCCACCAGGTTGTTTTAATGAGCTAGGCCATGTCGCCATGGCACCAGTTTGCGGCCGGTTTTTCAGACGGTTTTTCTGATAAACCGTCCGCAAACTAACACACCGGACCGCTATGGAAAACCAGTGCAGCAGTCCCCACTGCACGGGTTTTCCACCCGAAAAACATGTTCATTCTGCCGTCCGGTTTTCGGACCGAATATGAACATATCAATGGGAAGGAGTAAGGCTTTTCTCCGCTCATCGTGGAGAAAAGCCGTCCACCGGTGGCCGTGGGGACGGCACTAACACAGGACGAATATCGGTCATCTAAATGACCGGTATTTGTCCTTTGCTGTGGGGATGAGCCCCTACAGTCTGCTTCAGCCTTACAACTCCTGTTAAGGCTGTGGGCGGTTCCACATCAGTCATTGGCATATCAGCTCTGCTATTCCTAGCTGATCCTGTTACAGTGACATAAGTGCAGGAGGTTTGTAATCTGAAGCGCACAAAGCTCTAAGAGTTAAAACATGTCATTATCTTAAGTTAAACAAGCTCCTGTGCTAGAGATAAGACTCAGCAGGGCATGACTCACCATGCTCTGACAGCAGTTTAGAGCAATCAGATAAGAGAGAGTCGGGGTGGCCGATACCCTAGAGAAACTTGCAGAAGATGAAATCTCCTTTATCTCCTGAACAAAGCAAAATCAGATCAGCAAAGTATTTGGTAGAAGGCTTTGTTTACCTTTCCCTACATGTGAAAAACCACATTGTGGTAAAAAAAAAAACTTTTAATCTTTTGTGCCTTCAATTAGAGACTGAAGTCAAAAAGATTTGCTGTGCTGCTGAACATGAGAAAGACCTAAGTAAAATTCTGTTAAAATAACCTTGGTCTCAGATTGTCTTTTTTAAAGGGGAACCAGGAGAGAGAACAAGAAGCCCCCACCTCACAGAGGAACCACATGAGAGAACAAGATGCTCCCATCTCAAAAAGGAAGCATTTGAGAGAATGAGAAGCCCCTACCTCACAGAGGAACCACATGAGAGAATAAGATGCTCCCATCTCAAAATGGAAGCACTTGCGAGAATGAGGAGCCCCCACCTCACATAGGAACCACTTGAGAGAATGAGGAGCCTCCACCTCACAGAGGAACCACATGAGAGAATGAGAAGCCCCCAGCTCACAGAGGAACCACGTGAGAGAATGAGAAGCCCCCACCTCACAGAGGAGCCACGTGAGAGAATGAGAAGCCCCCACCTCACAGAGGAACCATATTAAAGAATGAGAAGGTCCACTATAGAGCTAACCAGACAGCAGAGCAGTAAGGTAGGGGAGCACAGAAAGTGGTATTCATTCTCCTTTATGGTGCTCCCACATTATGGATCCAGTGCCGCTTTATAAAATCCTGATACTTGTAAAAGTCCCTTCAGCTGCTCCTGTGGTCTGGGACTTGAAGAACATTACTCTTACTCCACTCTTGTGGTTGTGGCTCCATCACAGTAGATGATGCAACAGTTTCTTCAGTATTCCCTTAGATTTGGTTTCCTTCCACCCAGTTATGTCATATGATAGATACAAAAAGTCTGTAGTAAGTAAGTATATAGACCACCTGTTATACTGGGCACCATTTTCGAGATCTGTGCTTGATGTCAGTGAATGGGAGCATTCTTGTTTATATCTACAGGCTGAAAAATTGGTTAAGTGGGGATCCAGGAGAGTAGGTTCCATACATGCAAGACTAACTCCCTCCTGATAAACATGAATCTGGAGGTACCAGGAGAGGAAGATTGCCTACTGGGCAAAATTTTGTTTGACATTGAGGTCTGATAGAAGAGATCAGAGAGAAGAGAGCACAAGATAGACAGCAGAAACAGAGAAATGGATGTGGATGGGTGTGAATATTTAGTAGGGTATAAATGATACCCCACAAAGTCAGATCCTTATCTGAGAACTGTAACCATCAAGATTGCCATGCCTCTGTAACATGAATGTGTTCTATTTGAATTACATCACTTGGTGATTGTTTTTTTAAGGAAAATTCCACCCTAAAATTGTAACAGAGCATCACTCTGTAGTCCAAGCTCATTTCTAGACTAGCTAGAACTGTAATAAACCCATAGCTGTGAGAATTGTCCATGGTGCAGTTACATAGCATACTGTGGTACCCAAGACAGTTCTCATAAAGTCTCTGCAATAACAGACTGTCCTTCTATGGTATTCTCATCTATAGATTGTTCTACTATAGACTGTCCCTATCACTGGCCACCCTTAGCCTGTTCTGCTATAGACTACCCATCTGTAGATCACTAACCTACAGGCTGGCCACCTATAGATTGCCCTGCTATAGACTTCCCCTCTATAGATCACTTTCTTATAGACTGTCCACCTATACTGTAGATTACTATGCTATAGACTGACACTCCATAGACTGCTCACCTATAGCTGGCCACCCATTGATTGCTCTGCTATAGACTGCCCCTCTATAGACTACTCCACTGTAGACTGTTCACCTACAGACTTTCATCTTATAAAATTCTCCCCGATAGGCTGGTCACCTAAAGATGAAAGTCTGTAGGTGGACAGTCTGTAGTGGAGTAGTCTATAGAGGGGCAGTGTATTGTGGCGCAGTCTAGGGGTGGCCAAAGAGGGGTTAACACAGGAAAAATATTTTTAGCATAATCTATAGAGCCCCAAGCATCACTGAGGAGATAGAGGATCAGCTGCATAAACAAATGGTGCGGGCAGCACAGGCGAGTACAGTGGTGATAATGGGCGACTTCAATTTCCCAGACTGGGGTCACAGATCTGCTTCAACTGCAAAGGAGAGGATATTCCTCAACCTGTTACAAGATAACTTTATAGGGCAGTTTGTGGAGGATCCCACTAGAAGTGATGCTCTGTTGGATCTGGTAATTTCTAACAAGGCAGAACTTGTTGGAGTGGTCACTCTTTCTGGAAACCTTCGCAACAGCGATCACAATATAATTCATTTTAGTCTAAACTGGGCAAAACAAATAAAGAGGGGGAGGGCAAAAACATTTAGGGTGACATGTTAGAAAAGAGGCGCTGCCACGCTAGTTTCAAGGTGCATAGGTGTATAGTGCGCCTGAATGAACGAACTTGTCAAAAATCTGGCGTCTGGTATAACTTGCTTAGAATAATTAATGCGTGTATCTAGCAATCTATCATTGCTAGCTTATTTAATGCGCCTACATTTCGTGCATTCAAATGTGTCATGCCTGGCATATAATATGTCTAGTTTGGGTGTACGACTATTCATTTAAATACAGAATAGGGCGTCAGTTTTTTTGCCGCAAAATACACCAAAGCAATGGCTTAGTTATATTGGGACATGTTGCCCTTAATTTTAAAAAGGCCAATTTCCCCTTCGCACTACAGGACATAGACTGGGAGCAGCTATTATCAAATAGTGATGCAGAAGCCAATTGGGAAAGCTTCAAATATACTCTGGGGGAACTTATAGCAAAATGTTTAAAATTAAATCCAACATGGCTTCTACCTTCTGTTGAAAGGGCAATAAATAATAAAATAAAAACATTCAGAGGTCAGCATTAGTATAATCAGAAGGGTCAGCATCAACCTTTGAAAATTCCAAAGATCTTACTAAAATCTGTAAAGAGGTGATAAAATCAGCAAAAATAGAAAATGAAAGGCAAATTGCCAAGGACAGCAAGAGAAACCCCAAGAAATTCTATAAAGCCAAGGTCAGAGCATGTAGGACCCTTAAATAACAGTAATGGGGAGTGGTCACTGGGGATCAGGAGAAGGTAGAGGTGCTAAATAGGTTCTTCAGTTCTGTATATAATAACAAGGAGAAAGTAGCTGATGTGTGGATAGAGTTGGTGCTAGAGCTGATAGGAGTGGGCCCAGTGTGGAAATAGGCAGTGTTAGTATTGTTAAGCCACCAACTAATATAATAAATTGGCTAAGTGTAGGAATTGTCCAAGCCAAATTAAATAAACTGAATGTGAACAAGGCTCCAGGCCCAGATGGCTTTCCCCCAACAAGTTCTTAAAGCGCTCAGCTCGGTTATCTCTGTGCCCCTGTAGATGATATTTAGAGATTCTCTGGTGATTGTCATATTTCGTGGATAGTGGTGAAAGGCTAATGTAGTTCCATCTTCAGAAAAGTCTCCAAGTCTTGCCCAGGTAATTATTGACCAGTAAGTTTAACATCAATTGTGGAAAAACTGTTTGAGGGGCTCATAAGGGACTAGATACAGGAATATGTGGCTTAATATTATAAGTGATTTCCAGAACGATTTTACTAAGGGCAGAAGTTGTCAGACCAACCTGATCTGTTTTTATGAAGAGGTGAGTAGAAGTTTGGATAGGGGCGGCTGTAGATATTGTGTTTTAGCACTTTCCCTTATAAGCGTTTATTGGGTAAATTAAAGTCTATTGGGTTAGAAAAACTAGCTATCGGATCGTACTCCGAAAGTGGTGGTAAATGACTCCTACTCTGAGTGGTCCCCGGTTATGAGTGGTGACTCCAGGGTTCAATACTGGGTCCTCTTTTATTTAATGTATTTATTAATAATGTAGTGGAGGGGATCAATAGCACGGTTTCTATTTTTGAAGATGACATGAAGCTATGTCGCGTAGTTTAATCTATGGAAGATGTACGTAAAGTGCAAGCAAACCTGGACACACTGAGTGTTTGGGCATCCACTTGGCAAATGAGGTTCATTGTGGATGAATGTGAAGTTCTGCATCTGGGTATGAATAATCTGCAGGCATCATATGTCCTGGGAGGAGAAAAATTGGGAGAATCGCTTGTTCAGAAAGAACTGGGCGTACTTGTAGGTCATAGATTACAGAACAGCATGCAATGTCAATCAGCTGCCTCTAAGGGAAGTAAGATATTGGCGTGTATTAAAAGAGGCATGGACGCACGGGACAAGGAAGTAATATTACCGCTGTATAAAGCATTGGTGCGACCTCACTTAGAATATGCTGTTCAGTTTTGGGCCCCAGTTTATAGAAAAGATGTAATGGAGCTAGAGAAAGTGCAAAGACGAGCAACCAAACTTATAAGGGGAATGGATCATCTTAGTTATGAGGAGAGGCTAAAATAATTGAACTTATTTAGTCTTGAGAAAAGACGGCTTCGGGCAGACACGATTAATTTATATAAATATACAAATGGCCCCTGCAAATAGTATGGGAAAAAGCTATTTCATGTAAAGCCCCCTCAAAAGACAAGGGGACATTCCCTTAGTCTGGAGAAAAATGGATTAAATCTCAAGATTAGAAAAGCCTTCTTCAATGTGAGAATTGTAAATCTGTGGAATAGCTGCCTGAGGAGCTGGTCACAGCAGGAACAGTTGTAAGTTTGAAGATAGGATAAAGCTGATGCTTAAAGGGCCTACAAAAAGGATTGAAATATTGGGAGGTCAGTTGATGGCTTAGCTTAAAAATAACCTAATAAATTCAGTAGACCATTGAAGTAATAGGATAACAACAGGAGATACAGTATAGTGACTTACTGTCCCATGTTGTGATCCCTGAGTGTATATGAAAAGGTGAAAGCCATTGGAGAAATGCCACACATAATGACAGTGTCTTATCAGAGGCCTAACTTCCAATAATCCCTTCTGTAATAAATCAATACATACATGTTAAGGGTATGAAAGACTTTCCAGGAAGTAAATTTTGCTGTGCGTCTTTAGATATGGAGCAGCAGTGATTACCTTCCTTCACCGGAAAACTCCCAAGATGGGTGGGATCTATCCACATTCCAAGAGGATTCACAGCATAAGCAATAATATACAATGTGGTCTCCACCCAATCAATGGAGCTCACTAGATTGCTAGCTCTTTAAACTAATATACATCTGTTGCTATGTGTCATTTCTGTTAATTCAAGGGTTCATCACAAGCCTGAGGGTTGTCTTTGACAATTGGACAACAGCTGTGTTATCCTACATAATGGTATATTGTTAGAAGGATAGCTTGGAACTCCTGGGCCCCAGTGCAAAATATATAAAATACCCCCTGCATATATCTTAAAACATATGTCTTCCTATGTGGCAAAGGGGCCTATGGACCCTCCCAGGCATCATGGCCTGTATGATACTATTACATTTGCCTCCCTGTAGCTACACTACTACAATGGGTAGATAAAGACCTACTGTACACTTGCTGACCTTTAAGAATTACAATCCAAGTGACTTTCACCATGACCTCGGGAACCTTCCAGATACACTTATCCCAAAACTGCCCAGAAATTCTCACTTCTGGACAGGCTTGGTCTGGCCTACAAGAGAGCAGGGAAAGCTGGGCATGACGGCACCTGGGTATGACAGGTCTGGGGCTTCTTTTCAGGGAGAAAGACGGAGAAATCAGAAAGCAAAGGTAATGTGCAGTATGTGCAGTCATGTATAGTAGCTGTAGAATGGACACCAGAAATTAACCCCACCGGTGAAACCCCAAGAATCAACTTTACTGGTGATCCCCCAAGAATCAACTCCACTGTTGGGCCCTCAAGAATCAACTTTATTGGTGACCCCCCAAGAATTCACTCCACTGTTGGGCCCCACAGAATCAACTCTACTGATAATCTGCCAAGAATCATCTCCACCGGTTGTCCCCAATAATCAACTCTATGGGTGATCCCCCGACAATCAACCCTAATAGTGGGCCTAAAGGCACCGTAGTCCAACACTGCTTTTTGGCTCGCCTTGCATAAATCCCATACCTTTTGTTACCAGGTTTCTTGGAGAGAGTTGGTAAGTATGCCTAAAAAAAAATTAAAATTTCAGTTGACCCAAAGAAAGGCAAAAACCACTCGGCGTAGACAACAATGAGTTATCACACAGTAAAAAATTCTTCCTTGAACGAATTCTAATATCAACCTTCCACATTAATACTAAGGAGGACTATTGAATATCTTATTAGGACCACAATGAGCTGTCTTGAGCCAGCCGGGTGGGATTAAATGGTTCTTTATGGAGAAAGGGTCAAAGATGACTCCACTAGGAGTAGACAGACTGGTCTTTTCCTATTTTATATGCCACCCAACTCCAACTCCAAAACCCTAGACAGTGATTCCTAAATTTCTGGGCCTATTGTAACAAAGTCCTAATAATCTGGTGACACCTCAGCATCTAAGAGAATCAAAAAGTTGAGGCTGGCTTCTTGTTCCAAGGTTTCATCTGGGACATGTCCTAAATTCTAAAATTTAAAATTACATGAAATAAAGGAAAAAGGCAAATAATTGCACAGAAGTCTTGGTCCATTAAGTCACACAGCTATATAGATCCTTTATTTTACCTACATGGAATTGTTTCTGAGATTTAAAACAATTTTACAACTTTGAAAAATTATATCTCCCAAAAATCCTAAAATATAGTGAAATAAACACATCTGCTTGTCTCATCTAGTAGAAAAGTCACTCAACACAACTGAGGGAAACTTGGCCAATGTGTGATATTAGTTCTATTTAGTTTGCATTCATTTTTTCGATATGTAAAACCAACTTGTAAGTTAGAAGAAGATTTTAATGTAAGACAAAAAAAAAGAAAGAAAACCCTAGGTGTCTCGCTGACAATTTTTCAAATTGTAATAAAATTGATCTCAGGAGTTTATAATTAGTCAGTGTATTTGTATCGGATCTTGGGCTTCGTCGGGGAACGATGATTAGGGGATTCCACAAACTGTAACATTCATTTTCTTATCTATTATTAGAATTGTCTTTGATTATAATTTTATTTTCATAGATGCATTTTAGCAGAGTTGGAGGAGTAGATAAAAAGTTGGTATTGCAAATGCAATGGTTTAATTACTGTAGGTTTACATTTTAAAATGTGTTTGTATAGTAAAATTATTTGAGATTTTAAGGGAATGTTTCATCAGAAAATGACCTATTGCGTAACTTATGTTTTTATGTTAACCACATTTTTAGCTGTATTTTTTGTTTTAGTTTTTCATATCACTTTCAATATCTTTTTCAAAATCCTGATAGCTTGCCGCTATTGCTAATAAAAGCCTGACATATCCTGTTCTGTAGAGATCACTTCTCAGCAGTCTCATCATTATCAGTACAGGCAGGATTACTCTGAAGGGATTACTCTTTTGACTTATGTTATGTATGTAACCCCCTCGAATGTACAGCGCCCTGGAATCAATGGCGCTTTAAAATAAATAATAATAATAAAAGGGTGACACCAATGTGAATAGAAGGGGCGTAACTAGAGAAGCCTGGACCCCAAAGAAAACTTTTGGATGGCTCCCCCACCCCCACCTACTCGACCACGAACATTTACCGGGACCTCTTAAGTCATGCAGTTACTACATAATACAAGGAGTGATTACCTCACCATAGATATCACCATCATACTGATACCAAACAAATCCTACTATACGAAGACCAACATTACCAATAACGCTACTACATATGGACCTGATTATACCGCCAGAACAAGACCACAAATTACCACCAATAGTGACTGAATAATACCCCTACACTATTACTGAATAAAGATCAATATTACCGCCATAAAGTGGTAAATACCAGTGTACACAGGTGCCCTATAGACTGTATGTTACCTCCATACAGTGACCATATAGTGGTAGACACCAGTGTACATGTCACAGGCAACAGTAGTGGATCCTCTGGACCACCACAAGCGATGGTATTAGCCACGCCAGGGAGCGGAATCTAAGTAGGTCCCGGTTTTCACCAGAGCCCGCCGCAAAGCAGGATGGACTTGCTGCAGCGGGAGTCTTCCAGGTCGCTACCCCTGACGTGATTTGCTTACGGAGGCAGCCGAAGCGTAGCGTGGTACAAAATCGTAAGGCAGGCTCGTAGTCGGGGACAGGCAGGAGGTCAGGACAAGCGGCAAGGTTCGTGGTCGAGGACAGGCAGGAAGGTCAGGGCAGGCGGCAAGGTTCGTGATCAAGAGACGGAGGCAAACGGTATGGTACACAGTAATCAGACAAGACTTCAGGAAGGCTTTCTCAGTAGGCTAAATGGCACTAAAAATCCGGCAGGGTAACCAGGAAGATGCAGGCTTAAATAGGGGCAGCAACCGGCAATAGCAAATTACCGGTGCGCGTGCCCTAGGGAGCGGGGCTGCGCGCGCCGCAGGACAGAGACTGCAGCAGGAGCGTGGCCGGGTAAGTACACAGGGGGACAGGCAGAGGAATGAGCGCGCCGGCAGCGGGGCACGGATGCGCCTGAGACCCATGATGTGGGTCGCAGGGGCATCTGTTACAGTACCCCCCCCCCCCTCTTTGGCCTCCCCCTCTTTCTGGCCTGAAGGAATCTCCGGATAACATTATGGTCCAGAATATTGTCCTCTGGTTCCCAGGACCTTTCTTCGGGCCTGAACCCCTTCCAGTCAATGAGGAAAAGACGCTTCCCTCTGACCGTTTTCATATCCAGAATCTTCTTTACAGTAAAGACATACAAGTGATTATAGTGCAGTTACATCTTGTGACTCACAGGTGACGTTTCTCGACTGTTGTTGACTTTCCCTTTTGTTCTGCATCTGGTCCAGTTCCGGCTGCCACTCTTCCCTGCAGATTTGGACACACATATATTAGAATCCTCACTTTTCCAGCACCTTCCTCACTGCCCCCCACCTCTGTACAAACTCCTCAGGGGTGGGAGAGTGGGTACAGACCATAGCTTAGAGGCCCAGTCTACTAGAGGGGAGGGGAGGGGAGGAACAGAGAATTCACCCCCTGGAGATTGTGTTACAGCTAGGGCCTGTTCTCCTCCGAATCATATAAGCAGGTAGACCCCCATTAGATAGGTTAGTAGACCCTAGGTAGGTAGGTAGGTAGGTAGGTAGGTCGGCTGTAAATAGGCCCCAGGTAGGTAGGTAGATGCTAGGTAGGTAGGCAGTAGTTAATCAGGTCTCAATTAGGTAGGTAGCCTAAAGGTAGGCAGTATTTAGGCCCCATTTAGGTAGGTATGCTGTAGGTGGGCTCCAGGTAGCTAGGCTATAGGTGGGGCCCAAATAGGTAGACAGGTAGGTAAGTAGGCTATAGGGGGCCCCAAATAGGCAGGCAGGCATGTAGGGTTTAGGTAGCTATAGGGAGCCATACAGGAAGACAGGGGTTAGGTGGGCTATAGGGGCCATATAGGTAGGTAGGCAGGGTTTAGGTAGCTATAGGGGCCCCATATAAGTAGACAGGTAAGCTTCAGGGAGGCTATAAAGGCAGTCACGATTTAAGGGGGCTATAGGGGCTATATAGGCAGTCTTTATGGGGAGTCTATATAGGCAGGATTGGGGGAGGGCTATATAGGCAGGCTTAGGGGGGCTATATAATCAGCCTGAGAAGGGGCTATATAGGCAGTCTTAGGGGGAGGCTATATAGGCAGGCTTAGGGGGAGGGTATACAGGCAGGCTTAGGGGGTATACAGTCAGGCTTAGGGGGTTTATAGGCAGGCTTGGGGGGTATACAGGCAGGCTTAGGGGGGATAAATAGGAAGGCTTAGGGGGGCTATATAGACAGACTTAAGGGAGGTACACAGGCAGGCTTAGGGGACTATACAGGCAGGCATAGGGGGTATATAAGCAGGCTTGGGGGTATACAGGCAGGCTTGCGGGGGTATGTAGGCCGGCTTGGGGGTATATAGGCAGGCTTAGGGGGTATATAGGCAGGCTTGGGGTATACAGGCAGGCTTGGGGGGGTATGTAGGCAGTCTTGGGGTTATATAGGCAGGCTTAGGGGCTATATAGGCAGGCTTAGGGGGTTTATAGGCAGGCTTAGGGGGGAATACAGGCAGGCTTAGGGGGGTATACAGGCAGGCTTAGGGGGTATATAGGCAGGCTTAGGGGGGCTATATAGGCAGGCTTAAGGGGAGTATACAGGCAGGCTTAGGGGCTATATAGGTAGGCTTAGGGGGTTTACAGGCAGACCTGGGTGGTATACAGGCAGGCTTAGGGGTATATAGGCAGGCTTTAGGGGGGTATACAGGCAGGCTTGGGGGT
>JAODAL010069963.1:0-16125 GCA_025379985.1 Phyllomedusa bahiana
ATAAGGGGCCGACATGACATCGTCGATCTCGATACCAACCAACGCTCAACACATATACAAAAAACAGAGCCATTTAGTGCTAGAGCTAGGGCAGGGGATTTGCTAGGGTCCTGGGCCCTCTGTATTACATTTTGCTCAGTAGGGCTGGGTTCACACAGTATTTGTCATGCTACATCGTGAACTGTGGCATGTATTTTTATAGAGAAAAAGAAAGCATATTTCTGTCATTAATTTTACGCAAGTTTCACATAGATCCTGTCCATCATCTCAGCACTACAACGTAAAATGAAAGTCAGCACTGCCAAAATTACATTTTCAAAACCACTCATTTATGTATAATAGTGTAATATCTCTAAACAATAGAGTTACCAAGTAGTACATTTATACATGGAGCAAATATACCACATATGTTACCGTCATACTGTTACTAAAAGAATGCTACAAAACCAAGACCATCATAGCAGTTCTACCACTCCCTAAAGGCCAAATAATACTGTCAGACTATGAGCAAATAATACTCCCAGACCATGACTAGATGCAAGCACCACATAGTGGCTACCAGTTCCACACAGGTTCTGAAGACATAGAAGTAATTATAGTGTAGTTGCAGCCAGTGACTCACCGGTGATGTCTTTTCTGATTGGAGTGGTTGTCTTCCCCTTTTTTTTTTTCCTTTCGGCCCAGAGCGCCATGATCACTTCTCCCGGCCACGACTTGTCTCTGCAGAATTTAACACACACATCTTAGAATCCACTCTTTTACAGCAACTCCTTACCCATTCCCTATTTCTGTACAAAATCCTCATGGGGTGATAGATGAAAGTAGGGGTTATAGGATTATGGATGGGAGTTGTATTTTGAAGGAGTGGGGAGTACAGGCAACAGCTTACAGGCACAATCTCCTTGGCAAGAAAGAGGACCAACCCCCTCTAGGCTGTGCTGCGGCTGTGGCCCGTACACCAGGATCATATTGTGTGACCTGAACGCCGTCTGCTGCACCCCCAGAAGACCAGTACTGTTATCATTTTTGTAATGTTTACATTAAGTATATAGGCAGGTAGGCATATAGGCCCCCTTGGTAAGTAGGTATATAGGTCCCATTTTTAGGTAGGTATGTATATAAGTCCCCTCCTTATATAGATAGCTCAATAAGTGCCCCTCCTTAGTTAGAAGCCTTCTATAAGTTGCCCCTCCTATAGCTTATTAGCCCCTGGTATATAAGTGCCCTTTTTTGTAACTTAATAAGTTGCTCCTTAGTAGTGTAAAAGAGTCCCTCCTTAGGTAGCTGTATATAAGTCCCCTCCATAGGTGGTAGTATATAAGTCCCCTCCATAGGCAGCTGTATATGTAACAGTATATGAGTCACCTTCATAGGTAGCTGTATATAGGTATCCTCCATAAGTAGCTGTATATAGGTCCCCTCCTTAGCTAGCTGTATATAGGTCCCCTCCTTAGGTAGCTGTATATAATTCACCTCTATAAGTAGCTGTATATAGTCCCTCTCCAGAAGTAGCTGTATATAAGACCCCTCCAGAAGTAGCTGTATATAAGACCCCTCCTTAGGTAGCTGTATGTAGGTCCCCTCCATAAGTAGCTGTATATAAGTCCCCTCCATAGATATTTGTATATAAGTACCCTCTTAGGTAGCAATATGTAAGTCATCTTCATAGATAGCGGTATATGCGTTCCCTCCATAAGTAGCTGTATAAAGGTCCCCTCCATAATTCGATGTATATAGGTCCCCTCCATAAGTAGCTGTATATAGGTATCCTCCATAAGTAGCTGTATATAGGTCCCCTCTATAAGTAGCTGTATATAGGTCCCCTCCTTAGCTAGCTGTATATAGGTCCCCTCCTTAGGTAGCTGTATATAATTCACCTCTATAAGTAGCTGTATATAGTCCCTCTCCAGAAGTAGCTGTATATAAGACCCCTCCTTAGGTAGCTTTACATAGGTCCCCTCCATAAGTATCTGTATACAGGTCCCCTCCATAAGTAGCTGTATATAAGTCCCTGTCTTAGGTAGCTGAATATAGATCCCGTCCACAAGTAACTGTATATAAGTCCCCTCCATACGTAGCTGTATATAGGTCCCCTCCATATTTAGTTAGATTTATAGGTCGCCAATGAAAAAAAAACAACAATAATAATGATACTCACCTATGTTCCTTCCTTTGACAAGTGCCCTGCACCTCTGCCCGACACTGACGGCATGACGTCATCAAACTCCTACCAGAGTGACTAGGCTGTCTGGCCTAGGAAAGGCAGTGCCTGAATGAAGTCACTTCATTGCCCTGCTGCCCAGTTTACTGTTGCGGTGTGCAACAGTAGTTTTCAACTACAGTGAAGGTAATGGTTATTTGATCCCTTGCTGATTTTATAAGTTTGCCTACTGACAAAGACATGAACAGTATATAATTTTAAGGGTAGGTTAATTTTAACCCCTTACCAACATATGACGTATGAGTACATCATAGTGTCAGTAAGAGGTTTTGCAGCTAACACCCGGTATTTACAGAGCAGAAAAGTGCCGCCACCCCGTGTCCAATTGGGACATCAGATGCCGTGTCCAATTGGGACATCAGTGGCGAGATCGCTGTGTCCCGATCAGTGAACATGGCAGCTGGAAGCCTTGTGAAGTGGGGAAACTGCCATATTGGTACACCCTAATGCATTGTATATACAATGCATTAGGCTGTATAAATGATCGGACCCCCTAGTGGTGAAGCACCCTAGGGGGACTAAAAGTGAAAAAAAATTTTTTAAAGTGTAAATAAAAAAATTAAAAAAAAGTTTCAAATATTTGGTATTGCCACATCTGAAAAAGCCCAATATATTAAAGAATAACATCCCGTACACTTAACAGTGTAGAAGAAGAAAAAAAATCGTTTTTTTTTGGTCATTTCACGCCCCCTTAAAATTGGAATAAATTTGATCAAAGGAAAAAAAAATTGCATGCATTCCAAACTGGTATCAATAAAAAGTACACTTCAGCCCGCAAAAAATGCACCCTTACTCAAGTACAAAAAGTCGTTGATCAATGGTGCCGCAGCAAATTTTAAAAGTAGAAAATGTTTGGAATTTTTGTACAGTACTAAAACATAATGGAAACTGCACGTTTGGTATTGCTAGATGTGTATCAACCTGTAGAATGCAGGTAAAACATACATTTTACTGAAGATTGAACATCGTAAAATATGAACAGCAGCATTAGAAAGTACATCTTGTCACACAAAATAAAAGCCCTCATACGTCTATGTAAGTGGAAGAATAACAAGTTATGGCTCTGACTAATTAAAATCCAGAAAATCACATTGTTTAAATTATATAAGTTTACTTGCATTTTGCTGAAAGAGTATTTGATCTCCTACCAACCATTGAGAGTTCTGGTTCCTACAGACCAGTTAGACGCTCCTAATCAACTCATTACCTGCATTAGAGACAGATGTCTTAAATAGTCAATTTTATAAAAGACTCCTGTCCACAAACTCTAATTAATCAGTCAGACTCTAACCTCTACAACCTGGGCAAGACCAAAGAGCTTTCAAAGGATGTCAGGGACAAGACCATAGACTTCCACAAAGCTGGAATGGGCTACAAAACCATAAGTAAGATGCTGGGTGAGAAGGAGACAACTGTTGGTGCAATAGTAAGAAAATGGAAGAAATACAAAATGACTGTCAATCGACATCGATCTGGGGCACTATAAAAAATCTCACCTCGTGGGATATCCTTGATCATGAGGAAGGTGAGAGATCAGCCCAAAACTACACAGGGGAACCTGTTAATGATCTCAAGGCAGCCGGGACCACAGTCACCAAGAAAACCATTGGTAATACTTTACGCCGTAATGGTTTAAAATCCTGCAGTGCCTGCAAGGTCCTCCTGCTCAAGAAGGCACATGTGCAGGCCTGTCTAAAGTTTGCCAGTGAACACCTGGATGATTCTGTGAGTGATTGGGAGATGGTGCTGTGGTTAGATGAGACAAAATTTGAGTTCTTGATATTAACTCAACTCGTGGTGTTTGGAGGAAGAGAAATGCTGCCTATGACCCAAAGAACACCGTCTCCACAGTCCAGCATGGAGATGGAAACATTATATTTTGGGGGTGTTTCCCTGCTAAGGGCACAGGACTACTTCACCGCATCAATGGGAGAATGGACGGAGACATGTACCGTAAAATTCTGAATGACAACCTTCTTCCCTCCACCAGGGCATTAAAAATGGGTTGTGGCTGGGTCTGCCAGCAAGACAATGACCAAACACATACAGCCAAAACAACAAAGGAGTGGCTCAAAATGAAGCACATTAACGTCATGGAGTGGTCTAGCCAGTCTCCAGACCTTAACCCCATGGAAAACTTAAGGAGGGAGTTGAAGCTCTGAGTTGCCAAGCGACAGCCTCAAATCTTAATGATTTAGAAATGATCTGCAAAGAGGGGTGGACCAAAATTCCTTCTGACATGTGGGCAAACCTCATCACCAACTACAAAATACATCTGACTCCTGTGCTTGCCAACAAGGGTTTTGCCACCAAGTATTAAGTATTGTTTACCAGAGGGATCAAATATTTATTTCTCACTGCAAAATGCAAATAAATTTATATCATTTATACAATGTGATTTTCTGGATTTTATTTGGGATATTCTATCTCCCCATGTTAAAATTAACCTATCGGGGGGCGTGGCTAGCCATGTAAGAAAGCGGCAGCATTTATACAGAGCTCCATCCAGGGCCAGCATTTTTCACCAGAAAAACGTTTATTATGGTTGGTAGGAGAGCTAAAAAGACCACCAGGATGCCTAAGACCCTCGCCACGGGTGAATTAGCCATCTCCAACTACTTTTCCCCCCTCTCGGATCTCCCAGAAGACCCGTTACCTGTCCACGCTGCGGTCCCAGCGGCGCCATCTTGGCCTCCTCACAAGCTGCCTGACGGGAAGAAGACGGGCTCTGTGCAGCTGGAGACACGTCCGCCGGCACTGGGGAAGCTTCAGCCCACCAGCGAGAGGTGCAGAGGCACGCCAGTCCAGGTCACCCCACCGAGCCCGCATCCAAGGAGCCCTACCTGCGGTCCCGCGCCAGTCGGGACCGCTCTGACGGAGGTGGCAGTCCGGCCGGAGTCACACGAGCAGGCGCATCATCGGAGCAGCCCTCCGGCGGAGGACCGAACAACGCATCACAGTCAGTACCCCAGGCAGTCCCGATCTCCCCAGCAACCGCTTGCCAGAGCTGCAGACACCATAACAGCACTAGCTGCGGCGGGGATAATCCTTGAATGCACTTCCAATATGGCGGCAAGTGCCGCTGCTGCAGACGCACCCTCCATGAGCTATGGCAACTCTCCTCCCTCACTCAACGCCACAACTAACTGGGCGGTGGAGGAGTTGGATGCGGGGCCAGGGGAACAATCCCTAAAGGAGACAGAGAGTGAGAGCCTCCTACATCACCTGGGGACTCCAATGCAGCGTATCCAGCCCCAATATGTAACACAGGCACCCAGTTCCGGTCCCATCACGGCCCTTGTAGATGTGCATACACCTGGTGCAGCATTCCCACATCTCAGGGCCTCTGAGAAGGGACCCTCATCCTCATGTGGGATCCCCCCTTTACCACAGAGAACCTGAAAATTCCCCGTGGAGAATCCAGATGAAATTGTCTCGGCCCCTGAGACCCAGGACATTGAAGACCTTATGATGCCACTGCCTCATATTGACGACCCTCAAAAGGGCCGAGTACCACCGACGCTAACTACACATCGCAGCCTCTCCTGGCATTCAAGCCCGGTGACGTCCACATGGGGAGGCAGTCCTCTGAGACCACCAATGAGTCCAAAAGACCTGACAAATCTGGACTATTCAAGTAGACCTTCAACTATTGCCAGTATCGTTGACCTTCCTTCACCTGAGGTTGCATTAAACACGCTTGCTGCTCATCCTGAACTGCGGGCGCTCTTATCTCTACTTCCGTCGAAACTCGACATGCAGCAAATGGCCAAAGATTTACAGAAAGCATGGCAGCAAGATCTGAAACCGGTTCAAGCAGAGGTAGCTGCCATCCAGGACAGAGTGCAAAAGCTGGAATCTGCCCAACACTCCACCAACCGCACGGTCTCTAGCCTGCAATCCTCCATCGCTGACCGAGACACACGCATTCTCCAACTGGCCTCCCAAATGGATGACCTAGAAAACCGGAGCAGGAGAAACAACATTCGGGTTAGAGGACTTCCAGAATCAATAAATACTGCAGAAATTACACCAACTTTAACGAAAATGTTCAATTTCATCCTGGGGAGACCGGAAGATACTGTGATTGAGTTTGATCGCGCTCATCGAGCACTTTGGCCTGTGAATCCTGATGTAAAGCGCCCCAGGCATATCATTTGCAGAGTCCATCACTTTACGCTTAAGGATGAAATCATGAGAAAAGCCAGGCTCCTGCACAACGTGTCTTATGAAGGTTTGGACATAAGCCTCTACCCTGACCTATCCAGATGGACTCTCCGCATGCGGGCTGCAGTCAAGCCATTACTGGGAATTTTACAATCAAGGAACATCAAGTACCGCTGGGGATACCCCTTCGCACTCCAGGTGCATCATAAGGACAAGTTACTTTCGTTCCGTACACCAGCGGACCTTCCGATGCTTTGCTACGCTCTGGACTTGTCAGAAAGATTGCAGACTGGAAGACGGTGATGTTGGCGGAGACTCCCATCTTCCAGGACACCTCTTCGAGTTCGCTGAATCTCCTTTCTCGCCCTGCTACCCCGAGACCTCAGGGCGCTCGGCGGTGCCTGAGAAGTCCGACGTCCGGGTCTTCAAGATCACACCCTCATCGCTGATCCCGGAATCAGGTCTTGTAGTAGATGTTGTTACTTAAAAGGACCTTGGGTGTAATGCTGGCCTCCTCCCCGATTCCTATTCCCCACAGGACACCAATATATCTTATTGAATGATTATATCGAGTCTTGGGACTGGGGTAACGCGTTGGCCCACGCCTATTTCTCTTTTACCCTCAGGTGTTTTTATCTCTTCTCCCCTTCTCCCTTCTATCTTCAACGCCCTTATGTATGTGTGTATCTGCCTAATTGAGGCTGTATGCACATCTATATATACACATATGGTTATCCCCCTCCCTGTCCACTCTCCTGCTGACGAAAAATTCAGATTGTTTAACTGATTGTGTGCACTATGCCTTGTGTTAAACTCAGCTGGCGGTCTGTTTGAACCGCGTCTGTGGTAACCAACCACTCCGCCACCTGAACTAACAAGAACCAAATACCCTGTGACGTCTCTGTTTCTAGTTGGTAATGTTTTTCTAGTTCACATTAGTGTGTGTTACTCTTGCACTACGGTTTCCTATAATTTGCTTACGTGCTACCCCCCTGATCCTCATTGGCCTACTAGATATATTGTTGACCTCTGCAGTTGTTTTGCTGCTTACTTAAAGTTAAGCTTTAGGTTTTTGTTTTAACAACTTCCCCTTGCATCTTACCGACCGGTCCTATCCAGATTGCAGTGCCAAACTTTGAGATCTATCCTTCCATCACTATATTGTTGTCACCACCTGACTAATATATGGGTTTCCTCGCTTAACGTGAAAGGATTTAATGTCCCTGAAAAGCGCTCAAAAATTTTATACCACCTCCACAAACAGGGTTCGAATATCGTCTGCCTTCAGGAGACACATCTCCTGAAATCACATCTCCGAGACTTCCAGAATAGGTATTTCCCTGTCTGGTACCATAGCAGCAGCTCTGACACCAAAACAAGGGGGGTGGCGGTCCTTCTGCACAAGTCGTTGTCGGCCCATGTCTTAGGTGTCCTTACAGATGAGGAAGCCAGGTACCTCTTCCTTAATTGCAAGATCCAGGGACATTTGCTAACTATTGCAAATGTGTACGCCCCCAATTCCGGCCAATTATCTTTCTTTACTAAGTGTTTTGATGCCCTCACGGTCTTTGTTAAGGGACATGTCATCTTCTGTGGCGACTTCAACCTGTCGCTAGACCCGGAGGTTGACACGTCCTCCGGACACTCTTGCTTGAGCAGGAATGTGCTCAATAAGCTCAAAAAATCAATTCATAACATGCAACTCATAGATGTCTGGAGACTGCTTCACTCAAAAGAGCGAGATTATACCTTTTTCTCCCACCCGCACGGTTGTACAGCCGTATTGATTATATACTGCCACAACACTCTCTCATGACATATGTTTTTAATGTCTCAGTTGGGTCTTTCTTACATTCAGACCACGCTACCATTCACTGTGACTTTGTTTTCCCACAACCCCCCCACCCAGCCTTTTTGTGGAAGTTAAATGAATCGCTTTTGTTGGACTCGTTATACCTCTCTGATCTTAAAAACGCCATTACCACTTTTAGCTCCTCACATCTATCAGACCCTTCCACTCCACAGATCAAATGGGAGGCCCTCAAGTGTGTCCTGCGGGGGACCCTTATCAAACATGGAGCACGACTGAAAAGAGAGCGTGCGCAAAAATTACAGTCGCTTCTCTCGCAACTCCAGCAAAGGGAAATGACACATAAGGCCTCGGGTTTGGACTCGGACCATAGGGAGCTCACGTAAGTTCGTCACAAAATGCTCCAGCTAATGGACCAGAAACACAAACGATATCGGCAGATCTGCTCCAGTTCCTTTTATGTATGGAGCGACAAACCTGGGAGATTTTTGGCCCGAGCACTTCGCGACAAACGGGCTTCTTTATTTATCCCATCCATTAAAAATGTAGAGAATAAGCTGGTCCACATAACCGGGGACATCTTGAGCGCCTTCCAAGCTTATTACTCTGGCCTCTACAATATTCCGACCCCTGAATTAACCACAGGCCCGGAAAGATATCGTGAATCCCTACAGGACTATCTGTCCAGCACCACACTCCCGCCCTTGAGTGCTCAGACCCTCGCCTCTCTGGAGGTACCATTCTCATCAGACGAACTCAAGGCTGCATCTGGAAAGAGTCCGGGCCCCGATGGTTACACTGCTCAATTCTTTAAAGCACTGACTGATGAGTTAACTCCCTCCCTTCACGATATTTACTATTTTGCCGTAGGCAAACTTAAACTCTATCAGTTCTCTATCTGTTAAACACTAAAACATAACTTTTATTATATATAACTCTTAACCTCTATACACACTATTTAAAAACTCTCTGGATCGGACCTCTAAGCCCTGATGAAGCCAGGTTAGCTGGCGAAACATGTCGGGGAGGTCAGATATGACGTTTTAAATTGTGATTTCTCACCTCTGTCTGCTGCAGACGGTGTCACAAGGGGGCCTTATTTGTTCTGTGTCTATGAGATTAGGGACGACTGCCCAAGTAGTAGGCTTGAGATCCCTTACTGGAGCTAGTAATTTGCTATAGATATAAGGCTCTCCTGGTAATAGGTGGTGCTCCACCAGACTTGATAATAGAAAAGGAGTTATTCCTTCTTTTAGAAGCAAAAAGGGTTAAATGTTGAGGTTAGAAATCAGGTTTTAAAATAGTGTGTATAGAGGTTAAGAGTTATATATATAAAAGTTTAGTTTTAGTGTTTAACAGATAGAGAACTGATAGAGTTTAAGTTTGCCTACGGCAAAATAGTAAATATAGTGATCAAAAGTCACTTTCTGTTCTCTTGCGAGATTCCCAATTTTTGGGAGATTATGTAACTCCCTCCCTTCTTGCTGCTTTCAACGAGGTGGTGCTGGACGCTCCTTTCCCGAAAGAGTTCTTGAAAGCTTATATCACGGTCATTCCGAAAGAAGGAAAGGACCCCAATCTGTGTTCAAGCTACCGTCCCATATCACTCATCAACACGGATGCTAAGCTCTTTGCCAAGTTAATAGCCATGAGGCTCAGCCCGTTGATGGGTTCTCTGATTCATCCTGACCAGGTGGGGTTTGTCCCCTCCAGAGAGGTGAGGGATAATACCTTGAAAACATTCTCCCTCATTCATTATGTGCAATCCTCGAGTCATCCCTGTGTCAACTCACAGAAAAAAGAGATAATAATAGGAATATAGAAAACCGTCTCACAGATCAAAAGAAAAATTCCTAAAAACATCTCAAGTGGCATAAATTCTTTAGAAATCGGGACTCCTTAGAGGCAAGAGCATTGGGTGTTGATTTCTCAATTTGCCTGACATTAATTACTTCAGCTATCTGACATGAGACTGACATACACAGCTGAGACCTAAGAGTGTACGTATGCCTCCATCTATACAAAGTCCAGAGATTGACATGTTTTTGAAACTTGTCAGTCAGGACTTGGAGAAATTGATTGTTGGTACATCTAAACATAATCTTACGTATTCTCAACTTAAGGCACTTAGAGATCTGGAAAATGATGACAGCATTATCTGTAAGCCATCGGATAAGGGCGGGAATCTAGTAGTGTTGGATCATTCTAAGTATATTAGCATATGTAGCGATATTTTGAAGATCGCTCATGCTATTCTATTCTCACATGTGATCCTACACCTTCCTTATGTCAGGAGCTAGAAGAAATTTTGATACAGGCCCTTGACAGAGGTTGACTCAGCTAATGAGAGCAAATTTATGATACTAAACATCCGGTTATCCCTTGTTGTTATGCCCTACCTAAGTTACATAAGGTAGACTCCATTAAAAGGACGCCCAATAGTTCAGGTGTGGATTCCTTGTCTCAGAATGTCAGTAATTATATAATTGCCCGTCATTCATCAAGGACACTCCTGATTTTGTTGAGAAGATGGACGGACTGACAGTTGAGGGACACACCTAAGCTCGCCTCCATTGATGTAGAGGCTCTTTATAGCAGCATCCCGCATGATTGTGGGGTGCGTGCTGTAAGTAATTCCTCTCATTAGGGTATACATCTTAGAGAGCATAATCAACTTGTCCTACAGTCTGGCTTCGTTTCGTCCTTAACACAATTTTTTCATTTTTAATGGTAAGATCTTCCACCAGCTTAGGGTACTGCCATGGGGAGCCCGTGTGCTCCCTCGTAGCAAATTTATTCCTGGCTGGTGGGAGGCTACCATTGTGTTTAGTGACAATGACCTACCCCATAGGATAATATCCTGTTTTGGGTAGGTATATTGACGATATCCTAATTGTGGAATGGGACGACAGAGGCTTTTGATGACTGTTGTAGAAGTCCAATATAATAATGTTGGCATGAAATTCACTTCAGCTATGATGACATGTGCCTTCCTTTTTGGATCTTTATATCATTAAAGATAAATCTGGCAATCTACATACAAAAACCTTCGAAACCAACCGCGACTAATAGTCTCCTTCGGTGGAGAGTTACCATCCTAGACCCTAAAAAGGGGTATAACCAAAGGGCAGTTTCTCCGAGTTCGGAGAAACTGCTCCAGAAAGGAGACTATTTGTTCCAAGCAAGGGACCTTAAAAAACGTTTGTGGATCGGGGTTATCCCGAAAAATTAATTGATAGGCATTTGTCAAGCACTTGAAAGTATAGATCGAGACTGCTCAATGGTGTGGACAGAACAGCAAATCAAACTATGCAGATTGTGGCAAACTTTGATCAGGGCCACGAATTAGCGAGAGACTGTATCTCTAGATACTGGGGTATCTTGAAGTCAGATCAGGATTTAAAAGATGTCCTTCCTGATTTTCCTCAGATTACATTCAGGAAAGGAAAATCATTCAGGGATAGACTGGTGCATAGTTTATATAGTCCACCTAAAAAACCAGGGACCTGGTTGGAGCGACAACCACTAGGTACCTTTCGGTGTGGGGACAACTGTGTGGCATGTCCATTTATTGAGCAGTCAAAGACTTTCACTGATTTTAAATCAGATCGTACATGTGTGAAGAGAGATTTTTCCAACTTAAGAGTGAAGGAGTCATTTATTTAATGCAGTGTACTTGCACGTTAGGATAAGTTGGAAAGACTAAGAGACAATTTAGAATACGAGTTGTCGAGCATCTATGGGACATTAGGAATAGGAAAGACACACCGATAGCTAGAAATGTATGTGAATGTCATAATAATGATACAACACATCGAAATTTTCGATCATTGAGGTCGTGAGGAAATCACCTCGAGGGGGTGATTGGGATACAAGACTGCTTAAAAAAGAAACCGAGTGGATTTTCAGATTACATACACACCCCTGATGGTCTTAATGAAAACCTGCAATTGGCTGTTTTTTTATAATATTTTTCATAATTTCAGTCTTTTTTTTTGTTTGTTTTTTTGGTCCTTTTCTTTGGATTCTGTTGATAGGGTAATCAGTTGAGAATATCATACCATGTGTTGGGTATAGTCTCTTTATTATCAATACTGTCAGAGTATATAATATTTCTATATCTTTTTTGTCTTACTGCCCATCACTTTATTTTACTTAGCCTTAACTACTGGTAGTTTATATTTATTGGATTATTAAATGTAACCTTGTGTACTCGATATTGAGTCTTGATGATAAGCCTCCTGTTACTTGGGTCACCATTATGCTATTGTATCCGACGTATTATCTGTATAGTTGGGGCGCCCGAGTGCGACCTTACCTTTGGGGCGCGTGTACGTTGGTTTGCTAGTTGCGTGGCGGGGACTGGGGCGCGTGCGCGTCTGCGCTCGTTTCGCCAGTCTAGTTCCTAGTTGGGGCCCACGTGCTTAAGTGATTTACTTTCGTTTCCTCACTTCTGGTTTGTCACTTCTGGTTTGTCACTTCCGGTTTGGCGGAACGGGAGGCGCGCGGAACATGTGGTGTTTAGCGTCTTTGTTTTGCTATTGCGCATGTGCAAGGACTTTACTCCTGTATCATTGGTGAGTAAAGTGGTATGAATTGGCTGAGTAGTTTATTTGGTTAATAGGGGTGGGTACATAAGTGATATACTGTCTGGCACTTACTTGTGGCCTCATCATGCCATCACCTGGACCATCATCATCTCTCATCACAGATGTATACTTATTATCCCCTGATGAACCCTATCTTGGGGAAACGCGTCGGGACTTATGTCTATGTTCTTTATGTATGTTACTGTATCATTTAGTTGGTTAGGGTGATCGCCGAGAGGTGGGGTCGCCCTTTCGGGCGAGTGCTCTATCTGGATAGGACTAGTATAGTGATAGCGATAGTGCTTTTTTCTGTTATATGGTTATATACTGGTCCAATGGGGCAACGGAGTCTACTGTGACAAGGTCTTCAGAACCGTGAGTTTTTGACCACAATTTCCTCCCTCTTATAGGGGCACTTTTCCCTGCTAATAGGTATTTTGTACAATGTCTTTTTCGCTGTGAGTAGCTAGACATTGTCTACTTGTTTTTGTATTTAGGTACTTATATACATCGGGTACTTTATACATATACAGTTACATAATTGGATAGTGGCTATATGTGTGAGGCCATTTTTATATATAAAGGATAATTATTTTAATGCATATCTATTAAAGATTATTGTTTTAGGAATTTTTCTTTTGATCATCCCTGTGTCCTTCTCTCCTTAGACGCAGAGAGGCTTTTGAGTGGGTGAGTTGGTCCTTCCTGAGGGGATTCTTGTGGCATCTGGGGCTTGGGCCGACCATGATGTGTAGGATCTCGGCACTTTATGACTATCCTCAGGCACAGATTCGAGTTAATGGAGCCCTATCCCTCCCCTTTAAAATTTGCAATGGTACCAGGCAGGGATGCCCTCTGTCGCCCTTACTTTATCTTCTGGCGATGGAACATCTCTTACAGGCACTATGGTCGGATCCTGATATCCAAGGCATTTAAGTAGCACAACACCATTTCATATGTTCCGCATTGGCGGTCGATTTGCTACTATTTCTTTCCAGTCCTCTCTCCTCCATACCGGCAGTATTCAAAGCTCTGCTGAGATTCGTTGCAATGTGTAATCACAGAGTAAACATGACAAAAAGCGTAGCCTTAAACCTTAATGTACCGGAAATCACATTGCGAACCTTGAAATCATCCTTTCCACTTACATGGTCTTTGACCTCATTTAAATACTTAGGAGAACACATACCCGCTCATCTGTAGCAGACCTTTGATCTCAAATTTCTCCCCTTAATACCGTAGCGCGAGATCTATCCAGATGGGATAAGAAGGATTTTGGGTGGATAGGACGTATAAACATGCTCAAAATGAACGTGCTTCCCCGCATGCTATAATCTTTCAAGCAATTCCGATCTTGCTGCCTAGGACATTCTTTGTGGCCCTATGCAAACTGGTGCTTGATTTTGTGTGGGCGCGCAAACATCATAGAATAGCAGGCTCCACTATTTCTAGGCCCAAATCAGAGGGTGGTTTGGCGTTACCTGATTTTCAAGCGTACTATTTAGCAGCGGTGATTGTTCGAACACTTGACAGCTTCCACAGCTACGGCTCTAAACTCTGGGTCGAAATGGAAGTGCTGATGTTCGGTTGCACTACAGCAGCACTGCCCTGGTTACCGACTAATTTCCTCTCTCGAAGGCTCCTAAAGGAGGTCCCCTGGATAGAGAAAATCTCGATCCGAACTTGCCGGGCCTTCCTCTCCAGAACGACCTTGTTTCGCCCTGGAGGTCGGCTCACCCCTTTGGTTGGAAACCCAACTATAAAGAAAAACTTCCCACATATATAGCTTACAGGAATAGAGATATCAAAACTACCAAAAAGAAAAAAACTACTCCTTTAAAACATACCTTTTAATAATACCAATAAAAATTACAAAATATAACCTACAAAAGGTGATAGGACACCTACCAGGGGTGAGGACAATATACCTACAATATCCCCTAGACTATACACCCTATAATACCTCTCACAATCGGAGAACCCGCCCAGATAAGGGCGACCCCAAAATAAACTCCTAAACTAACACCGATATGTTAGTCCCCATTGTAGGGAGATACAACAACTCCCATGTGTAGGTAACATCTACTTGAATCTTGGTGATGAATGTACTGGAGATTCAGATGGATATGTTTTTTCTGACCCACTGAGGAGTCCCTGGAATGGGACGAAACGGGTTTGGGGCTTTAATGGCGCATTGTTTGTAACAACGCCTGTTTGTTGTCATCACCTTGACCTAATTTACCATTTTGGGTCAATTGGTACAGATAAGTACTAAGCACTTTATATACTTTTTATTATAGGTGCTATTTACCTGTATCTGTATTGATGCTCTTTGCATATCTGTTCTATTTGGTATCACAATTGTTTTTTTTTACTGTGCCCTTACTTTTTTTTTTTGGGGTTTCCCGGGTTGTATACAAAAGGAGGGGGGGGACTGGGTGGGTACAGTTTAGATTTTTATTTTGGGGCCCCCTTAGGGGCGGGTTCCCCCGTTTGTGGAGGTATTTTAGGGTTATAGTCTGGGGATATTGTAGGTATATTGTCCTCACCCCTGGTAGGTGTCCATTACCTTTTGTAGGGTTTTATTTTTAATTTTTTTTGTAAAAATTAAAAGGGAAAATTTTAAAGGAGAAATTTTTTTCTTTTTTGGGGGAGTTTGGGAAAACCCCAATACCCTTGCCATTACACAAACTTTATACGATTGCGGGGAAGAAACCTTTATCTTTGATCTTTGGGGGGCTACTCACCTCAACAGTTAGCCTCCAGGGCTTAAAGGGTGAATCAATCAACCCTTGTTCTCCAGGTTGGCCTTTAAAACCCGCTGTCGGGGGGCTTTTTCCAACACTGGGGGCACCCGTTTGTCCCGGTACTCCCCAAAACACGATCGGGGAACAGTACGGCCATTTGAAAATGAGTCAACGCAATTTCTGGTTCGAATCTCATCAGTTTAAGAATTCTGACAATCAATGCATTACACACTATTTGTTGATCTGTATCCATCTATCGCAGGCGCGATAAGTTTGAGGGGACGGATTTTAGTCCATAATTTTTGGCACTTCGAGTAATTTCATTGGTCCACGTTTTTTCCTGATAAAAAGTTTTTGGGGGTGCATCTGCCAAAACAATTAGTTCCCCGTGGGAAAAGAACTTTTCTTCAGAAAGGGAACTGATAACAAGCCTGCATCCTGAGAAGCCGATAACAAAAAAGTTTCACCTGAACCGCGACCTTCTTGATGCTTCATATTATGCTGAAACCCTCTCCACAAAAAGGATTCTGCCAACTAAAAAGCTGTCAAGGAAAAAGCTTGGGATTTCAAGTTATGCATACCAAAAAAAAC
>JAODAL010069964.1:0-16124 GCA_025379985.1 Phyllomedusa bahiana
TTGCGCTGTTGAGGCGTGCTGTGGTGGGTATTGCGATGCCTGTGTGAGCAGTCGCTGTGGATGTGTAAGTGGCGCTGTTTGAGCGATGTGTTGGTGTATGCCGCTGTTGTAGGCTGCAGATGGAAGGTGTACGTCGCCGCTGTGTGAAGTTGCAGTTAGGTGGTGTATTGCGGCTGTGTTGAGGCTGTTGGTGGTGTAGATAGCACTGTGGTGAGGCTGTGTGGAGTAGTGCAGCTGTGTGAGGTGCTGTGGTGTGTAAGTGCACTGTGTGTTGGTAGTTGTGTAACCTCTCTTTGACCGACGACTAATAATCCGGAAGATGCCGCCATCTGGTGCTGACCTCTCTGATGAGATGAGGCTTCCTGATTGGTCACTTTTAGAGATCTCCGGGTGTTGCACAATCAGGCGCCGCTCGCCCTGGTGTCCTGCGCTGCAGATTCGGGTCCTGCACAAGTCCTGAGAGGATGCGCGCTGTCATCACAACGGGGCAGACAAACAAGAGGCTCAGTGTGTGAGCGGAGCCGTGACCAGCCGACACGCCACACACCATCGCCATGCTGGCATCCCTGTAACCTACGTACTGCGTTCCCACACGAGAGAGAGAGAGAGCGCCTCAACGGCGTGGAGCTTGGATAGGAGGCATATCTCATTGATTCGCTCTACCGCCGCTATCAACGGTGATAGGAGGCATATCTCAGTGATGTCACCTCTCGCCCTGACTCTCTATTGACAGGAGCGCATTTCTCAGTGATGTCACTCCGCCTGCTCTCCCTAGATGTAATAAGAGGCATCTCAGTGATGTCACCAGCCGCTCTCCTAGTGATACAGAGGCATTCTCAGTGATAGTCCCCGCCTGTCTCTCTCTAGTATGATAGAGGTAATCTCAGATGAAGTCGCCCCGCCGCTCTCTAGTGATAGGAGGGCATTCTCAGTGATCTCACGCACGGCCGCTATCTAGTGATAGGGAGGCATTCTCAGTGATGTCACCAGCCGCTCTCACTAAGGTGATAGATGCATTGCTCAGTGATTGTCACCACCTCACCCCCCCCTATCTTACAGCCGCACTCTAGTGATAGATGCGGCGTTTCGTCCACAAGAGATGTCACCGCGGCCGCTCTCTAGTGATAGGAGTGCATTCTCATGACATGTCACCCTCACCTCCCCCGTCTCTCATAGTGATAGTGAGTGCATTCTACAGTGATGTCAACCTAGGCTGCTCTCCGAAGAATAGGAGGCATTCCCAGTGATGTCACCCACCCCAACTCTCTAAGTGATAGGTACGAGTCATTCATCAGTGATAGTCACTATCGCACTCTCTAGATGAAAGGAGTGCATTCTCAGTGATGTGTCACTACTGCCGCTCTCTAATGATAGGAGGCATGTCTCAGTGAAGTCCACTGCCGCTCGTCTAGGATAGGATGCACTCAGTGATGTCACCAGCCGCTCTCTAAGTGATGAGGGATGCATTCTCAGTGATGTCACCAGCGTCCCTGCTTCTCTAGTGGATAGTAGGCAATTTCTCAGTGAATTCACTCGCGCTCTCTAGTGATAGAGGCATTCTCAGTGATGTCACCGCGCTCGCTTAGTGGATAGGAGGTCATTCTCAGTTATGTCACCGCCGCTGCTCTATGATAGGAGGAGGCATTCTCAGTGATGTCACCGCTGCTCTCTATTGATAGGAAGCAATCTCCAAGGTGATGTCAAACGCTCAAGCACTTGCTCCTAGTGAAGTGAGGCATTCTCAGTGATGTCACCCCCCTCTCTCTCTCAGTGAAAGGGAGGCACTCTCAGGAGTGTCACCGCTGCTCTCTAGTGATATGAGACCTTCTCAGTTATTCACTATGCCGCTCTTCTCAGTGTATGGGAGACATTCATCAGTTGATGTCAACCCGAAAGCAGCCGCTCTCTGAGATGATAGGAGAAGTGCATTCTCAGTCTAGTCACCGAAATGCCGCTCTCTATTGATAGGAGGGCATTCTTTCCAATGTAGTGTCACCCGCACACAGCTCTGCTCAGTGATCCGGAAGCATTCTCAGTGAGTCAACCGAGTGCTCTCTAATTGATCAAGCCAAGGGAGCCAAAAAAAAATTATTCTTCTCAGTGATTGTCACACCGGGCTGCGTGCTATAAGTTACTTTAAGGAGAGACATTTCTCATAGATGTCACAACGCCTCTCTCATAAGTCCGAATAGCGGACGGCATTCACATCAGTGAATGTCACCGCCGATCTCATCTAGTGAGAGGAGGCATTCTCAGTGATGTTCCACCGCGTGCCGGCCGCTCTCATATGATAGGAGTGCATTCATCAGATTGATGTCACCTTTAGCACCTGTGTGCCGCTCTCTATGATAGGAAGGCCCATACTTCAGGTGTATTGTCACCGGCCGCTCCGTCAAGAGATAGCATATATCAGTATGATGACACCGCCGCACTCTATGTGAAATGTGAGGCATTCCAGATTGATTCAAATCGCCCGCTCTCATAGTGATGATCACCTCCACTCTACTAATGATAAAGGAGGAATTCTCTAGTGATGTCACCCTCGGCCGTCCTACTTCTAAGAGGAAAGGCAGGCATTCTCAGTGATGTCACCTCATGTCACCCTGCACGTACGCACGCTCTCTAGTGATAGGAGGCATTCTCAGTGATAGTTCACCCTCTGCCGCTCTATAGAGAATAGGAAGTTATTCTCAGTGATGTCAGCGCTGCTCTCCTAGAGATAGGATGAAACTCAGTGCGAGTCACCGCCGCTCTCTAGAGATATGGAGGCATTCTCTAGTGATTCACCCGTGAGCGCGACTCTCTAGTTGATAAAGGTAAGGCATTCTCAGGGATGTCCCCGCCGCTTCTCTAAGTGATAGGAGGCATTTCTCAGTGCATGTCACTTGCTATGCTACTCTCTAGTGATAGGATGCATTCTCATTTATGATGTCACCAGCCCATCTCTAGTGATAGGAGTGGCATACTCAGTGATGGTCGATGGCCGCACTTCTAGTGAAAAGAGGCAACTCTCTATTGAAGTCACACTACCGATCGTGCCCTGCTCATCTAAGAGATAAGAAGAGGCATGTCTCAGTGAACGGCCTCCACCCCTGCCGAGCTCACTAGTGATGATGATGCATGTCTCCTGCGATGACACCGCCCTGGAACACACACACAAGAGGGGGGGGGGGGGGGGGGGGGGGGGGGGTGCGGAGGGGGGGGGGGGGGGGGGGGGGGGGGTGGGGGGGGGGGGGGGGAGGTGGGGGGGGGGGGGAGGGGGGGGGGGGGGGGGGGGGGGGGGGTGGAGGGGGGGGGGAGGGGGTAGGAGGGGGGGGGGGGGGGGGGGCACACACGAGGCTTTCTCTCAATGATGTCACCCTCGCACACGTCGACCTTCGGCCGCGTCTACACCGAGATCTTAATACAATCATCAGATATACCGAATGCCGCACACGTTGTCGTATTGGAAAGGTAGTGTCATACGGACATTCGAGATGACACGACCCTGATCTGGTTACCACCCAGTTCCGTCACGTACGTACGTAATCACTTCTTCATTCTCAGAGCAGACAACCCGTACCGCGGTAATGCGTTACCGCGCCTTGCACACACTGATCACATTAGGGCAAATTGACGCAAGTGATGTCACCCGGGCCATTCGGTCCCACAAAGTGATGAGGAGGCAATCTTTTCTCAGTGATGTCCACCACGCGCTCTCTAGTGATGAGAGGCATACTCAGTGATGTCACCTGGACCTCGCGGGTCATGAAGACAACCCGTCCGCTCTCGTAAGAAAAGGAGGCATTCTCATGTGATGGAGCAAAAAAAATGCAAGCACCGGGTGGGTAGCCGCGACTCGGCTAGATAAGGAGGCAATTCTCAAGATTGGCACCGGCGCCGCAGGATCTATGTGTATAGGTAGGCATTCTCATTGATGTCACCGCCGGCTCTCTATGATTGGAGGCATTCTCTGTGATAGTTCACCAGTCCACCACCGCCCCTCTCGGTAGCGATGGAGGCATTCTCAGAGATGTCAACCGCCGCTCCTCTCAAGTGATAGGAGGCATTCTCATTGAGGTCAACCGCCGCTCTCGTTAGTGATAGGAGGCCATTCTCAGTGAAGTCACCTTGGACCAAGCCTGCCGCCGCTCTTTAGTGATAGGAAGGCATTCTCAAGTGAATGTCCCCATCCTCTCTCTAGTTGATAGGAGACATTCTCAGTGATTGTCCACACTCACCAGCTCTCAAGTGATAGAGGCATTCTCAGTGATGTCACCACCGCTCTTCGTTGTAGTGATAGGAGCATTCTCCAGTTGATGTCAACCTTTGAGCCGCTCCCTAAAGGCGTAGTATGAGTAGGAGGTCATATCATCACGAGATGATGGTCCAACCACCAGGCCCGCTCTGTTCATATTGATAGGGAGCATTTCCCCAGTGATGTCACCGGCTCGAGCTCTCTAGTGATATAGCAGGGCATTCCACAGAGATGTCACCGACAACCGCCGCACTCGATAGAGATGGGAGGCATTCTCATTTGACTTTCACCCTTATCTGGCACACCGCAGCGTGTTAGTGATAGGAGGGCAATAACTCAGAGTGATTGTCAACCAAGCCGCTCTTCTATGATAGGAGGCAATTCTCAGTGATGTCACACCCAGGCGATCCTGTTGTACCAGTGAGCCACTCTCCTTTGACTTATAGGCATTCTCAGAGAAGACTAACCATGCCGCTCTTCAAATAATGCATAGGAGGCATTCTCTAGTGATTTCACCGCCGGCTCTCATAGTGATAAGGGATGCATTCCTCATTGATGTTCAACCTGCCGCTCTCTAGTGAAGGAGGCATTCTCGAGTGATGTCACCTACTTAGCTCTCATGAAGGAAGGCATTCTCAGTGATTTCACCGGCCGCTCGTCTAGTGATTGGAGGCATTCTCTGTGATGTCCCCGGAGATCAGCCGCTATATCTCATTTAGTAGATAGGAAAGGCATCTCAGATGAGTCCCTCTGTCAGATATCCCGGCGTTGTTCGGGCCTCCTCTCTAGTGAAAGTGAAGCATCTTCCATAGATTACACCTTCGGCAGCCCTCTCTAGAGTGATAAAGGCATTCCTCATGATGTCAGCGCCCTCTCAATGATAGGAGGCATTCTCAGTGATAGTCAACCTCACCCTGACTGCCGCTCTTCGATAGTGAATGAGGGCATTCTCGGGGGGGTTTTATGGTTGAGATAGATGAAAATTACTATTTGGGGAGTGAGTGTACCCTTGTGAGTCACGCACTGAGGAATGTAGGGTGTCGTTGTTGTGCAATCTCTCGGGTGTAGGTTGTGATGGACAATCAAAGACGGACCTGTGGGCCTGGGGCCGCTCTCCGCTAGTGAGATTATTGAGGCATTCTCAGTGATGTCACGCTGTGCTCCTCGGTTCTCTGGCTAAAGATTAGTGGAGCATTCTCATAGTGAATGTCAAACCTACCTAATACCAACCTCCTGCACTCTATAAGTGATAGGAGGCATTCTCAGTGAGTGTCACCGACCTTCACACGCCGTATCTCGGAGTGTTATAGTGATAGGATGCATTCTCAGTTGATGTCCCGCCGCTCTCGACTACGTTGGGGGGGGGGGGGGAGGCTCTTGATAGGAGGCATTCTCGTATGTAGATTTCACTCAACCCACCGTCCCGTGGGGGTCGGGCCAAACCATCGCGGACCGTGGTCCCCCTCTCATTTATGTAAGATCTGCGTCGGCGAGCACGGGAGTTGATTGTCACCGACACCACCTACCTTTCGGCCGCGTCGCTACCCTGCCACTCCACGGCCTGTTCCCCCTGCCCCTCGTCTTAAGTGAATTGTTGGGGGAGGCATTCTCGGGGTTCGTGATGGACCACCCCCCGCTTCCTTCGGGGGGGCGGCGTCATGCATCACACTATAAATAGTTCAGGCATTCTCAATGTATGTCCACGCGGGCGCCGCACGTTCTAGTGATTAAGGAAGGCTTCTCGAGAGATTCAAACCGCGCGTCATCACTAGTGATGAGGAGTCATACCACAGTGATGTACACCCGCTAGAACGTCGGTGTGTGGCCCTGCGGTCCGGTCCGCTCTCTCGTACATATCACTTATGCAATCACATGAGATGTGCGCCCGTTGGGATGTTGACCCGGTGCACTGTCCCTTTGGGATCTATCAACGTCTGCCAAAACACTGCAATATAATACACGCAAACTCCAGCGGGGTCCACCTTTTGGGTGTGTTCTGGGACCTGGCCGCACACTAGTGTAATGAGGCAATTCACTCAGTGAATGTCCAACGCATAGGGCCGAGGCTGCTCTAGTTATAGGAGTAGTACTCGGGAGTTATGTCACCGCTGCTGCTCTTCTCTTATCACTAGGGCATACACTAGTTTTGTCTGAATTCTAGGATAGAAGTCCCACCGGACGGCCGGCTTTCTTTATTGAAAGGAAGGCATTCTCTCAGTGGATGTCACCGGACGGCCCGCTCTCAAAGTGAGTAGGTAGGCATTCTCTCTGTTATGCGAAACCGCCGCTCAAACTCACTAAGGGTGAAATGAGGCGATTCTCAGTGGATGTCAACCTCGCCGCACTTGTAGTGTGATGGTAGGAGGCATTTCTCAGTGATAGTAGTGGCGCTGTAGTGTAGGCTGTTGGGGATGGGTGTATGTGCTCTGTGTAGAGGTGCTGTGTGTGGTGTGGTATGGCGCTGTGTGAGGTGCTGTGGTGGAGTAGGATGCGCTGTGTAGAGTGTGCGTGGTGGTGTAGTGCTCTGTGTGAGTGGTGCTGTGAGGTGATAGTGCGCTGTGTTAGGTGCTGTGTGTGTGTGTAGTGGCTGGTGTGAGGTGCTTGTGGTGGTGTAAGTGCGATGTGTGAGGTGCTGTGGTGTGTAGTGTGGCGCTAAGGTTCTGTGGGGGTGTTTCGCTTTGTGAGGGTGCTCGTGGTGTGTGTGTAAGTGAGCTTGTGAGTTGCTGTGGGTGGTGTAGTGGTGCTGTGGATGCAGTGGGGTTGTAGTGTGCTGTGTGAGTCTTGTGGTGTGTAGTGCTCATGTGTTGAGGTGCTTGTGGTGTAATGGCGCTGTGCTGTGGTGGTGTAGTGCACTGTCTGTGGTGGGTGTTAGTGCGCTTGTGGTGAGGCTATGGAGGTGTGAGTATTTGCCGCTGTGTGAAGGGACGTGTAGTAGTGTAGTGTTCTGTGTGGAGGAGCTGTTGTTGGGTGTAGTGTGCTGTGTGAGGCTGTGGGTGGTGGTAGTTTTTGCTGTGTGAGCTTGTGGTGGGTAGTGCGGCATGTGTGTATGGCTGTGGTGGTTAGTGCGCTGTGTTGAGCAGTGTTATGAGTTTAGTTGGTGCTTGTGTGAGGCTTGGTGGTGGTAAGTGTGTCTTGAGATGTGCTGTGGTTGGTGTATGGAGCGCTGGATGTCGAAGGTGCTGTGGTGGTGTAGTGTCTGTTGTTGAGGCAGTGGTGGGCGTGTAAGTGCGCTTAGTGATGTCTGTGGTGGTGTAGTGCGCTGTGTGAGGCTGTGGTGGTGTAGTGTGCTGTGTGAGGCTGTGGTGGTGTAGTGTGCTGTGTGAGGTGCTGTGGTGGTGTAGTGTGCTGTGTGAGGCTGTGGTGGTGTAGTGCGCTGTGTGAGGTGCTGTGGTGGTGTAGTGTGCTGTGTGAGGTGCTGTGGTGGTGTAGTGTGCTGTGTGAGGGCAGTGGTGAGTAGTGCGCTGTGTTGAGGAGGCTGTGTGAGGTGCAGTGTGCTGTGTGAGGTGCAGTGTGTGGTGTAAGTGTGCTATTTTGAGGCATTGTGGGTAGTGCTCTGGTTAGGTTGCAAGGTGGTGTATTGCGCTGTGTGAGTGCAGTGGTGGTGTCGTGCGTGGTGTGAGGTCTGTGGTGGGTGTATTGCGCTGAGTGAGTGCGCTGTAGGATGTGTAGTGCGCTTGGTGTTAGTCGCAGATGTGGTGTAGTGCGCTGTGTGAGGCTGTGGTGGTGTAGTGCGCTGTGTGAGGTGCTGTGGTGGTGTAGTGCGCTGTGTGAGGTGCTGTGGTGGTGTAGTGCGCTGTGTGAGGCTGTGGTGGTGTAGTGCGCTGTGTGAGGTGCTGTGGTGGTGTAGTGCGCTGTGTGAGGCTGTGGTGGTGTAGTGCGCTGTGTGAGGTGCTGTGGTGGTGTAGTGCGCTGTGTGAGGTGCTGTGGTGGTGTAGTGCGCTGTTTTGAGGCGCTGAGGTGGTGAGTTAGGCGTCTGTGTAGGCTGTGGTTGGAGTTAGTGCTGCTGTGTGAGGGGCTGTGGAGGAGTAGATGCGCTGTTGTGAAGGCAGTGGTGTTGGTTTAGTTGGCCCACTGTTATAGGGCTGTGTGGTGTAGGATGTCTCAGTTGTGAGGCTTAGTGGTGGTGTAGATTCCTAGTGTTAGGCTTAGTGTGGTGTAGATTTTGCTGTGTGAGTTTCTGTTTGGAGTAGTGCGCTGTTGTGGAGGCTGCTGGGTGGTGTAGTGTCGCTGAGTGCTGTGGTGGTGTAGTGCGCTGTGTGAGGCTGTGGTGGTGTAGTGAGCTGTGTGAGGCTGTGGTGGTGAAGTTTCGCTGGTGAGGAGGTGCTGAGGTGTGTAGTGCTGCTGTAGAGGTGCTGTGGTAGTGCTGTAGTGCTCTGGAGTGGCGGCGGCTTGTGGTTGGTTGTAGAGTCGGGCTGAGAGAGGCTGAGGTTGTGTTTATGCGGCTGGTGATGCAGTGGTAGTAGTGTAGGTGGCGCTTGTGGTGATGCAGTGGTAGGTGTAGTGCGCTGTGTGATGGTGTGGTGGTGTAGTGCTCTTTTTAAAGGTGCTGTGGTGGTTGTATGTTCTCTGTGCTGGTGTTGTGAAGTGTGCTGTGTGAGGCTGTGGTGGTGTAGTGTGCTGTGTGAGGTGCTGTGGTGGTGTAGTGCGCTGTGTGAGGCTGTGGTGGTGTAGTGTGCTGTGTGAGGCTGTGGTGGTGTAGTGTGCTGTGTGAGGTGCTGTGGTGGTGTAGTGCGCTGTGTGAGGGGCTTGTGGGTTGTTTTGTAGTGCGCATGTGTGAGGGCTGTGGAGGTGTTAGTGGTGCTGTGTGAGGCGCTGTGGTGGTGTAGTGTGCTGTGTGAGGCGCTGTGGTGGGTAGACGCTGTGTTGGTGGCTGTGTGAGTGTAGGTGGCGCTGTTTGAGGTGAGGTGCTGTGGGTGGTTCGTGTTGGCTGTGGTGATGCTGTGGTGGTTAGTGGCGCTGAGGTGATGCTCTGTGGTGGTGTAAGATGGGGCGCTGTGATGAGGCTGGTGGTGGTTGAAGTGCAACGTGTGATGAGGTGCTGTGGTGGTTGTAGTGCGCTGGGAGGGCTGTGGGGTGTGTAGTGCACTGTGTGAGGCTGTGTTGGTGTAGTGTGCTCTTGTGAGGGGGCGCTGTGGTGGTGTAGTGCGCTGTGTGAGGCTGTGGTGGTGTAGTGCGCTGTGTGAGGCTGTGGTGGTGTAGTGCGCTGTGTGAGGCTGTGGTGGTGTAGTGTGCTGTGTGAGGTGCTGTGGTGGTGTAGTGCGCTGTGTGAGGTGCTGTGGTGGTGTAGTGCGCTGTGTGAGGTGCTGTGGTGGTGTAGTGCGCTGTGTGAGGTGCTGTGGTGGTGTAGTGCGCTGTGCTGTGGTGGTGTAGTGCGCTGTGTGAGGCTGTGGTGGTGTAGTGTGCTGTGTGAGGCTGTGGTGGTGTAGGGCGCTGTGTGATGCTGTGTGGTGTAAGTGCGCTTGTGTTATGCCCTGTGTGGTGTAGTGGTGGCTGTGGAGGCGCTGTGGAGGTGTAGTTACCCTGTGTGAGGCTGTGGTGTGTAGCTGTGCTGTGTGGAGGCTGTGCGTGTGGTATTAGTTGCACTTGTGAGTTGCAGATGGTGGTGGTAAGTCGCTGTGTGAGGCCAGTAGTTTGTGTAGTGCACTGAGTTAGTGCTGTGTTGGTGTAGTGCGCTGTGTGAGGCTGTGGTGGTGTAGTGTGCTGTTGTAGGCTTGTGGTGGTGGGGTAGTGCACTGTGAGGAGGCTTTGTTGGTGGAAAGTGTGCTGTGTGAGGTGCTGTGGTGGTGTAGTGTGCTGTGTGAGGCTGTGGTGGTGTAGTGCGCTGTGTGAGGTGCTGTGGTGGTGTAGTGCGCTGTGTGAGGTGCTGTGGTGGTGTAGTGTGCTGTGTGAGGTGCTGTGGTGGTGTAGTGCGCTGTGTGAGGTGCTGTGGTGGTGTAGTGCGCTGTGTGAGGCTGTGGTGGTGTAGTGCGCTGTGCTGTGGTGGTGTAGTGCGCTGTGTGAGGCTGTGGTGGTGTAGTGCGCTGTGTGAGGCTGTGGTGGTGTAGTGTGCTGTGTGAGGCTGTGGTGGTGTAGTGCGCTGTGTGAGGCTGTGGTGGTGTAGTGTGCTGTGTGAGGCTGTGGTGGTGTAGTGTGCTGTGTGAGGCTGTGGTGGTGTAGTGCACTGTGTGAAGGCTCTGAGGGGGAGGTGTAGTTGTCGTTGTGAGGTGTGGTGGTGTAGTGGGCTGTGTGAGGATGCAGTTTGGTGATAGTGCACTGTGTGAGGTGCTGTGGTGGTGTAGTGCGCTGTGTGAGGTGCTGTGGTGGTGTAGTGCGCTGTGTGAGGCGCTGTGGTGGTGTAGTGCGCTGTGTGAGGCTGTGGTGGTGTAGTGCGCTGTGTGAGGCGCTGTGGTGGTGTAGTGCGCTGTGTGAGGCTGTGGTGGTGTAGTGCGCTGTGTGAGGTGCTGTGGTGGTGTAGTGCGCTGTGTGAGGTGCCTGGTGGAGTGTATTGTGCTGTGGTGGATGGTGGCTTGTGGTGGTGTAGTGTGCTGTGTGAGGTGCTGGGGTGGTGTAGTGCGCTTGTGGAGGTGCTGTGTGTGTAAGTTGTTGCGCTGTGCTGTGGTGGTGTAGTGTGCTGTGTGAGGCTGTGGTGGTGTAGTGCGCTGTGTGAGGCTGTGGTGGTGTAGTGCGCTGTGTGAGGCTGTGGTGGTGTAGTGCGCTGTGTGAGGTGCTGTGGTGGTGTAGTGCGCTGTGTGAGGCTGTGGTGGTGTAGTGCGCTGTGTGAGGCTGTGGTGGTGTAGTGCGCTGTGTGAGCTAGTGGGTGGAGTAGTGACGCTTGTGTGATGCAGGTGGTGGTGTAGTGCACTGTGTGAGGCTGTGGTGGTGTAGTGCGCTGTGTGAGGCTGTGGTGGTGTAGTGCGCTGTGTGAGGCTGTGGTGGTGTAGTGCGCTGTGTGAGGTGCTGTGGTGGTGTAGTGCGCTGTGTGAGGTGCTGTGGTGGTGTAGAGCGCGTGTTGTGATTCTGTGTGGTGGTGTATAGGAAATATAGTGGCGCTGTGTGAGGCTGTGGTGGTGTAGTGCGCTGTGTGAGGTGCTGTGGTTGTGTAGTTGCCTGTGTGAATGCAGGGTGGTGGTGTATTTGTGCTGTGTGAAGGTGCTGTGGTGGGTGTAAGCGCTGTGGAGGCTGTGGATTTGAAGAGCTCAGTTTGAGAGGCTGAGTGATGTGTGAAGTTGTCTTCAGAGTGAGGCAGAGGAGGGATAACGTGTTCTTTGGTGAATGTATGTGCGCGTGTGATGTTGTAGTAGCAGCACGTGAGCTGGCAGTGGGGTAAGTGAGCTGTGTATGATGGTGCTGAGTTGTGTATGTGCGGCTGTGTGCGGCGCTAGTGGTGGGTGTAGGTGTGCTGTGTTAGGTGCTGTGGTGGTGTAGTGCTGCGTGTGGTTGATGCGCATGTGTGTGGTTTAGGTGCTGTGAGGTAGGCTGTGGATGGGTGTAGGTGTGCAGTGTGAGGGTGCTGTGGTTGGGGTAGTGGCGCGTGGTGAGAGGACTGTGGTGGTGAAGTGCACTTGTGAGGTGCTGTGGTGGGTGTAGTTTCACCTGTGTGAGCTCGGTGGAGGTGGTAGAGTGCTGTGTGAGGCTGTGGTGGTGTAGTGCGCTGTGTGAGGTGCTGTGGTGGTGTAGTGCACTGTGTGAGGCTGTGGTGGTGTAGAGCGCTGTGTGAGGCGTGTGGATGTTGTGGTTGGTGTAGGTGGGTTTGGAGCTCTGTTAGCTTGTGGTGGTGAATAGTGCGCTGTGTGGAGGCTGTGTGGTGTAGTGCTGCTGTGAGAGGCTTGTGGTGGGTGTATGCGCCTGGTGAGGAGCTGTGTGTGGTTAGTTGCAGACTGTGAGAGGCTGTGGTTGGTGGTAATTGCGCTGTGTGAGGCTGTGGTGGTGTAGTGCGCTGTGTGAGGCTGTGGTGGTGTAGTGCGCTGTGTGAGGCTGTGGTGGTGTAGTGCACTGTGTGAGGCTGTGGTGGTGTAGTGCGCTGTGTGAGGCTGTGGTGGTGTAGTGCGCTGTGTGAGGCTGTGGTGGTGTAGTGCGCTGTGTGAGGCTGTGGTGGTGTAGTGCGCTGTTGTGAGCGTGGTGGTGTATGTGCTGTTGAGGAGCTGTGTGGTGTAGTTCACTGTGTGAAGGCTGTTGTGATATTAGTGCGCTGTGTAGAGGGCTGTGGTGGAGTAGTGCGCTTGTGTGAGTGCTGTGGTGAGTAGTGCCATGTGTGAGGTGCTGTGGTGGTGTAGTGCGCTGTGTGAGGCTGTGGTGGTGTAGTGCGCTGTGTGAGGTGCTGTGGTGGTGTAGTGTGCTGTGTGAGGTGCTGTGGTGGTGTAGTGCGCTGTGTGAGGCTGTGGTGGTGTAGTGCACTGTGTGAGGCTGTGGTGGTGTAGTGCGCTGTGTGAGGCTGTGGTGGTGTAGTGCGCTGTGGTGAGGAGTGGTGGTGTAGTGGTGCAGGAGAGGCTGTGGTGGTGTATTGGCGCTTGTGCTGTGGTGGTGTATTTTGTGCTGTGAGGATGCTTGTGGTGGATGGTAGGTGGCGCTGTGTGAGGTGCTGTGGTGGTGTAGTGTGCTGTGTGAGGTGCTGTGGTGGTGTAGTGCGCTGTGTGAGGCTGTGGTGGTGTAGTGCGCTGTGTGAGGCGCTGTGGTGGTGTAGTGTGCTGTGTGAGGGCATTGGTGGGTGTAGTGCGCAGTGTGCTGTGGTTGGTGTAGTGTTGCTTTGTGTAGAGGTGCTGTGGTGGTGTATGCTCTGTGTGGAGGTGCTGTGGTGGTTGGAGTGTGCTGTTTGAGGTGGCTGATGTGGTGTAGTGGGCGCTGTGTTAGGGCTGTGGTGGTGTGAAGTGCTCGTTTGTGAGTGCTTGTGGTGTGGTAGATAGTGCGCTGTGAGAGGTGCTGGTGGTGGGTGTAGTGTTGCTGTGGTGAGGCTTGTGTGTTGTAGGCGCTGTGTGAGGCTGTGGTGGTGTAGTGTGCTGTGTGAGGCGCTGTGGTGGTGTAGTGCGCTGTGTGAGGCTGTGGTGGTGTAGTGTGCTGTGTGAGGCGCTGTGGTGGTGTAGTGCGCTGTGTGAGGCTGTGGTGGTGTAGTGTGCTGTGTGAGGTGCTGTGGTGGTGTAGTGCGCTGTGTGAGGCTGTGGTGGTGTAGTGTGCTGTGTGAGGTGCTGTGGTGGTTTAGTGGCACAGTTGTGAGGTGCGATGTGGTTGAAGGGAGCGCTGTGTGGAGGGTGCTGTGGATGAGAAGTGTGCTTTGTGAGGTGCTGTGGTGGTGTAGTGCGCGGTGCTGTGGTGGTGTAGTGCGCTTGGAGAGGTGCTTGTGAGGTGAGTAGTCGCTGTTTGATTCGCTGATGGCGTGTGGTGTAGTGCTCTGTGTGATTGTCGCTGTGGTTGTGTCGAGCACAGTTAGATGTGCGCAGTGAGGTGTGTGCCTGTGTGAGGTTTGCTGTGGGTGGTGTAGTAGCACTGTGTGAGCTGTGGTGGGTGTTAAGGATCACCGAGAGAGGGCTGATGGATTGGTTGTAGGAATTCTCTGTGTTGAAGCTGAGGATGAGAGTAAGCGCTGTAGATAGGCAGAGGTGATAATGTGCTGCATGTTAGATGGTTTAGCTGTGGTGGTAGTAGATGCGCTGTGTGAAGGCATTGGTTGGTGTCGTGCGCTGTGTGAGGCGCTGTGGTGGTGGAGTTTTCTGTGTGTTGTGCTGTGGTGGTGTAGTGTGCTGTGTGAGGCGCTGTGGTGGTGTAGTGTGCTGTGTGAGGTGCTGTGGTGGTGTAGTGCGCTGTGTGAGGTGCTGTGGTGGTGTAGTGCGCTGTGTGAGGTGCTGTGGTGGTGTAGTGTGCTGTGTGAGGTGCTGTGGTGGTGTAGTGTGCTGTGTGAGGCTGTTGTTAGTAGTGCGCAGTGTGAGGCTGTGGTGGTGTATTTCGCAGCGTGGTGAGAGCGTGGTGGAGTAGTGCGCTGTTTGAGGTTGGCGTTGTGGTGTTTTGCTCTGTAGTGAGTGACTGGTGGTTGGTGTAGTAAGCGCTGTGTGAGGCGCTGTGGTGGTGTAGTGCGCTGGTGTGAGGCGCTGTGGTTGGTGTAGGGTGCGCTGTGTGAGGTGCTGGTGTGGTGTTGTGTAGATTCGCTGTGTTAGGGCGCTGTGGTAGGTGTAGTGCGGCTGTGGTGAGGCCGCGTGTTGTGAAGTGTGCTGTGTTAGGTGCTTGTGGTGTTGTAGTGCGCTGTGGTGAGGTTGCTGTGGTTGGTGTAGGTGGCGCTGGTATGCGCTGAGGTAGGTGTATGCGCAGTGTAGGCTAGTGGTTGGTGTAGTGCGCAGTGTGTGTGCTGTGGTGGTGTAGTTGCGCTGTGTGAGAGAGGCGCTGTGGTAGTTTGTTAAGGTGCGCTGTGTGAGGTGCTGTGGTGGGGTGAGTGCGCTGTGTGATGTGCTGGGTGGTGTAGTGTTGTTCACTGCTGAGTGAGGGCTGTGGTGTGGTGTAAGTGTTCTGGTGAGGCTGTGGGTGGTGTAGGTGGCCGCTGTGTAGAGGCTGGGTTGTCGTGGCGCTGTTGTGAGGCTGTGGGTGTTGTGTAGTAGCGCAGTGTGAGGGTGCGGTTGTGGTGTGGGTTTAAAATGAGGATAGTCAGAGTGAGTGTGCTTGTAGAGTGGAGTGTGATAAGTGAGGCATGTGTGATGCTGTGGTGTTGTGAGTGCGCAGGTGTGAGGCTGTGGTGGTTGTAGGTTGCGCATGTGTGAGGTGCTGTGGATGGTTGGTATAGTGTGTCTGTTGTGAGGTTGGCCTGAGGAGTTTTAGTGGCGCTGAGTTAGGCAGTGGAGGTGTAGGATGAGCTTTGTGTATGGGCTGTGGTGGAAGGTTGGTAGTGCGTCTGTGAGTGAGGGGCTTATGGTTGGTGTAGTGCGCTGTGTGAGTGTCTTGAGGTGGTAGTAAAGTGCGCGTGGTGTGAGGCGCTGTGGGTGTAGTATTGCGCTGATTTGAGGCTATGTTGTGGTGTAGAGTGGCTGTGGGTGAGGTGTGCTGGTGGGTGGATGTAGATGCGACTGTATTTATGTCCTGAGAGAGTCAAGTGTTTGCAGATGTAGAGGTGCTGGAGGGTTGAGTAGGTGTCGGCTGTGTTGTAGGCTGCGTGGTGGTGGGTTGTAGTGTTGGCTGTGTGATGGCGCTGGTTATGTTGGTGTAGTGCTCTGTGTGAGGCGCTGTGGTGGTGTAGTGGCGGGCTTGTGTGTAAGTTGCTGTGGTGTTTAGTGCGCTGTGTGAGAGTTGTCAGTGTGGGAGGTGTAGTGCGCTGTGTGAGGTGCTGTGGTGGTGTAGTGCGCTGTGTGAGGCGCTGTGGTGGTGTAGTGCGCTGTGTGAGGCGCTGTGGTGGTGTAGTGCGCTGTGTGAGGCGCTGTGGTGGTGTAGTGCGCTGTGTGAGGCGCTGTGGTGGTGTAGTGCGCTGTGTGAGGCGCTGTGGTGGTGTAGTGCGCTGTGTGAGGCTGTGGTGGTGTAGTGCGCTGTGTGAGGCTGTGGTGGTGTAGTGCGCTGTGTGAGGTGCTGGTGGTTGTATGCGCTGTGGTGAGGCTGTGTGGTGGGTAGGCACTGTGTGACGTGGTGGTGTAGTGCGCTGTGTGAGGTGCTGTGGTGGTGTAGTGCACTGTGTGTGTAGTTGTGTAACCTCTCCTTTGACCGTCTAATAATCCGGAATATGCCGCCATCTGGTGCTGTCTCTCTGATGAGATGAGGCTTCCTGATTTGTCACTTTTAGAGATCTCTGGGTGTTGCACAATCAGGCGCCGCTCGCCCTGTGGACATGCGCTGCAGATTCGTGTCTTGCACAATTCCTGAGAGGATGCGCTGTCATTACAACGGGGCAGACAAACAAGAGGCTCAGTGTGTGAGCGTGGGCCGGCCAAATGTGGAGCGGCCCGAC
>JAODAL010069965.1:0-16123 GCA_025379985.1 Phyllomedusa bahiana
GTCCCCACCTGATGGAACGGATCAATCACCCCAAAGGCACCTTCTTCCATTGCTCCAGCTCTGACACCCAGTGTAGACTCTTTTGGTGGTGGACAAGGGTGACCAAGGCCTCTTGCATGCGATCCTCCATTTATCCGGACACCTCTCATATCATAGTCAGCAGGAGTTTTCCAGTAATTTTGGCTACAGTTGCTCTTGTGGGATTAGACCACATGGTTAGCCTTCACCCCCCACACCTCAACGAACCTTGGCCCCATGACCCTGCCCCCGGTCGTCCTGAATTGGACACTCTTGTAAGGTACTAACCACTATGCACCAGGGACACCTCACTACAGCGGCCGGTCTGGAGATGCTCTGACCCTGGTGTCTACACATCTCAATGTGGCCCCTGTCAGAGTCCTCAGATCCTTACTCTGGTGACAATGGTGTCTGCCGGGGGGTATATTAGTCAGTGACCGGTCAGTTCTTGGACTTGATTTCAGTGCTGTTGACCGGTCAGTGGGTTAATGTTTTGGCTCAGTCTTGGACACCTATAATGGTCAGACACCTGGCACAAGAGACAACGGGGAGCACTCAAAGACGACCGAGGGCCCTGGGGCCACTCACCTGTCTCTGCTTACAGGTACGTCAGGTGTGAGGAGAAGGATCCCAAACCTACAAAGGGAAAAGCAGAGAATAGAAAAATGTGACCGTATGAAGCCAGACAGTCAGCCAGGAGGCGGCGCTCACAAGCCCGTACCTGGCTCAGCAGAAAAATGGCCGGCAACACAATATATGACCAATACTGACCACACCAGACTGGTCACGCGTGGACGGCGACCTCGCGCCGGTCACGCGTGGACACAGACCTCGCGCCGGTCACGCGTGGACACAGACCTCATAGCTCCGGTCAACGCGTGACCACATGACGGTCATCGACGCCGGCCTCACGCGTGACACAGACACCTCAGCTGGTCACGACAGTGGACACAGACCTCGATCTGGTTCCATAAATGGTCACGCGTGGACACAAGACCTCGCGCGGTCCCCGCGGGGACACAGACCTGCCCGGTAAACGCCGGGACACAGACCCGCGCCGGTCACGTTTTGGCCCAAACCTCGCCCCGGGGTTTCAGGGGTGGACAATAGACCTGCCCCGGGTCACGTGTGGACACAAAACCTCTATGGTCATATATGGACGCACACCTCATACTGGTTATACATGGACGGTGACCTCATACTGGTCAGACATAGACACAGACCTCATATTGGTTATAAATGGACGGTGACGTCACGAAAGGCAAGCTGGGTCCAGCACACCAGTGTCCATGTGTCTCATTACATTAGGTCTGATTCCCTCCACTCCAGTTCCCCATCTCATCTACCCTCCAGAGGTAAAGAAGTCACTTACTGCCCAACAAAGTCCTGGAAGGAAGGTCTCCAGGAGAAGCCATCCCTGCGGATCCTCAGCGTCTCCATCAGACCGTTGTAACGGAGCTGGAGGATGAGATGAGCGGTGTGATGTACCATCCTTGGGAGAACTACCCCACATTATGCCCACGTTTCCCACAATGCTCCTCACCTGCTTCAGCACCTCATCGGGATGGAATAACCCGGGCTTCTTCTCATTGTTAGGTTTGATGCAGCGGATGAACTGGGGGCTGGCGGCGTACATCTTCTCCATGAGGATGGCAAGTGACCGCTGCCAGCAGAGAAGTCTCAGTCATCACAAATACAACATGGAGCCATAGTCACCAACCTATTGAGAAGAGCGGCCATACCCGAAACTGAGCCCCAACTGACATCTTACGAGCGGAAGCTTTATCCTGCGCGATCTGCATCTGAAATCCAGACACACATCCGAGTCACCATGAGGGGTCATCAAACGATGAAGAGTCATCAATGGACAAGGATTCAGCATGGGAGTATTAGAAAAATGTGGCATGGGTCAAAGTGTCCAGGGGGACATTAGATGAAGGTTGAGGGTCACCATAAAGATAAAAGGTCACAGAGGATCAAGAGTCACCATGAGGGGTCATCAGAGGATGAAGAGTCACCATGAAGGGTCATCAGAGGATGAAGAGTCACCATGAAGGGTCATCAGAGGATGAAGAGTCACCATGAAGGGTCATCAGAGGATGAAGAGTCACCATGAGGGGTCATCAGAGGATGAAGAGTCACCATGAAGGGTCTTTCAAAACGGATGAAGATTTTCACCATGGAAAAGGAGGTCACCCAAAAAAGGACATAAAGGGAAAATTCAGCATAAGTAGTCATACGGGATGGGGAGTCAAAGTCAGGGGGGGTCCCATGAGGGTATCAAGGAAAAGGATTCACCATGAAGGTTCTTTTTCAAGGGGGGCCCAAGGACAGGGATAGTCCCAAATAGAGAATGTGCAGTCAAAGTCAGGGATCATCAGAGGATGTGGAGCCACCATGAGGGTTCATTAGAGGATGAAGAGTCACAATGAGGGGTCATCAGAGGATGAAGAGTCACCATGAGGGGTCATCAGAGGATGAAGAGTCACCATGAAGGGTCATCAGAGGATAAATGAAGGGGGTCCCAAAGGGAAGGGGTCACCCAGTGGGATGAGGAGTCACCATGAAGGGCCCATCAGAGGGAGGAGTCACCATGATGAAGGGGGTCACCATAGGGATGGGGAAAAGTCACCTTTAAAGGGTCATAAAGTGGAAAATGAAGAGTCACCATGAAGGGTCATCAGAGGATGAAGAGTCACCATAAAGGGGTCATCAGTGGATGAGGATGCAGAGTCACCATGAAGGGTCATCAGAGGATGAAGAGTCACCATGAGGGGTCATCAAAGGACAAGGATTCAGCATGAAGAGTCATTACAGGATGTGGAGTCAAAGTCAGGGGTCACCATGAGGGTTAATCAAAGGATGAAGATTCACCATGAAGGGTCATCAAAGGACAAGGATTCAGCATGAGGAGTCATTAGAGAATGTGCCGTTAAAGTTAGGGATCATCATAGGATGTGGAGCCACCATGAGGGGTCATCAAAGGATGAAGAGTCACCATGAGGGGTCATCAGAGGATGAAGAGTCACCATGAGGGGTCATCAGAATGAGATTTTACTGTAGGGGTCAATCAGAATGAAAAGCCCTGTGAGGAGTCATCAGAGGATAGAGAGTCACTGTGAGGGGTCATCAGAGGATAGAGTCACTGTGAGGGGTTATAAGAGCATGAGTCTTCACTGTCAGGGGTCATCACAGGATAGAGTCACTGTAGGGTATAAGGGGGAAATGAGGTTTTCACTGTGAGGGGGTCAAAATGGTGTGCACTGTGAGGGGTTCAAGAAGGTGGGTTCACTGTTGGTGGTCATCCAAAGATGGGGAGTTGCCATGAGAAGTCATTAGAAAATGTAGAGTAAAAGGGGTCCATAATTGTACATAGTGGTTGGCCAAGGAATAGGATTAAAAGGAATAGCTGCCCACCACATGTGTTTAGCCAACCACTATGTAGAATGGGGCAAAGGCCACAGTTTACCTGTGAGGGGTGGGATTCGGCCCTGTGGGTAGTCACTTACCTTCTCCCGGTGTATGGGCATTAAGGTTCCTGTCCTAGAGATGCTGGCTGAGGAAACATTCAAGAATACAATATTTCCCATGTGTCATTATACAGGGGGAGGAGCTTATTGGCAGAACCCCACCCCAACCTGGACCTCCCCAATCACCACTGATCACCTACCTGAGAAGAGCAGGCTCAGTAACAATGTTTCACTGTTGATGAAGAGGTTCTGAATGTTCATTGGAATCGTGTCCCTGTTCTTCTCCAAGAACCCGACGCCGTGTACTGCACCTTTTGGGGGCAGAATGTGGTGTATGAACCCCAAAAACATAGACAAGAGGCAAAGCAAAGAGTGGAGCCCTGGGAAATCAGAGAGGCTGCTCAAGCTAGCTCTACTATTGGCTCAGGGTGTAAAACGGTCGCTATAATGGGCTTCGAGGGTGGAGACATGTCTGTGGTGGTTTACAAGTGTTGGGTGTTTGTCCTTACAAGGGTGCTGTGGTTGGAGCCATCCCCGCGACAGTCAATGGGCTGGAGCCATCCCCCCAAACCAAAAAATCCCCCGGGCAGTCAATGGGCGGAACCCCTACCCGGACATCAATGGGCCCGGAACCAAAACCCCCGGGGCAGCAAAGGGGGTGGAACCATACCCTGTCAGGCAATTGGGGGGAACCATACCCTGACAAATTTAAAGGGCTGGAAACCCCAAAACCTGTGAAGTTTAAGGGCTTGGGAAACCCTTTACCGTGACAGTCAAATTGGGGGGGGAGCCATCACATTACTCTCACACTTAAGATTTCAGGACAGGGGGTTTTTTTACCTTTCCCCGATAGTGAAAGAATTGGGGTTTCCCCATCCTTTTTTTTCGGGGTTTTGCTCAAAATGTGGATTTGCTCGACACCCGGCGCTGGTTTTTTCACCCCCAAAGATCCATCGGCCCTTGGGAAAAAAAAAAATGAAGTTTTCCCACAAGGAAACCCAAAAAAAGCTGCTGAATTTGGCCAAGGGGGAGATGTGTGTCAAACTTTTTATTGAAAAACCCCTTGTATTGTCTGGTAAAAACTACTAATGGGTGGTTGGGGACCCACAAATTTTTCCCTTTGTGATAGGCCGACCCAATTTACCGGCCCCATAAAAAGGGGCCCCCTGTGTAAAATTACATAATTTGGGGGTTTGTTTTCCCGCATTTGCCCGTGGGTTGGGGCCCGACCTAAACCCCCCTTTGGGCCTCATAAAAACAGGGGGGTCCTCCCGGGGGTAATTTACATAAATGGTGGTAGATAATCTAGCATTGCCTTCTGTGATAGGCCTGACCATCACCAGCCTCATAAAGAGGGTTTTCTTTCAATTTTCATAATGTGGTTGGTGAAAACCCGCAAGGGCCCTTTTGTGTTTGGCCCCGTTTATCCCGCGTCTTTCAGAGGGTCCTCTATGAAAAATTTAACCCCGGGCCGTGGAATCGGAGTGGGGGGAGTTTGGGGTTAGTGCCCATTTTGGGAGGAGTCCGGTGGGGTTTGGGGGTCCGGGGAAAAAATGGACCAACCCGATCCTAAAAAATATAATAAAATTTGGGCCAGTTAGTTCAAAGCAAGCCAAAAGCAAGAGAATTGGGGGCCCTTTCCCGTTCTACTTTTACCTTGTCTTTTAGCCTCTTCAAAATGAGGGTTGATGACTTTAGCAGGCAAAGCACTGCCCAAAGGGGGGGAAAAAAATTCCGCTCCCATGCAAAAAGAATTTTTTACCAGATTTTACTAAATTTTTCACTTCATTTTTAAAAGTTTTAATTTTTTTCGAAAGTCATTTTAACCCATAAATATATTTTACTTTTTAAAAAAAAAAGGGTAACCATGTTTTGGACTTGTGACTTTCCCGGTTCCATATCTCCGTAACTCAAACTTTTTAAAGTGAGACTCCCCTAATTTTTTAGGAATCATCTTTGGGTCTCAAACATAAAATTTTACCTTCCCAAATGTTTAGCATCTTCCCTTTTTTTACAGATTTTCTCATGTTAAATGCTTGTTACTGTTTTTCCCTGGTTTGGGGGGGACAAAAATTTCAACCTTTTCTCACTTTTCCCCCAATTTGCACAGGGCAACACACCTTACACAAAGGGCTGGGGTTTATGGCTCAAAAAAAAGGGGGGAAGAAGCCGCGGGCTTCAATCCCCCTCATAAAAAGCGCCCCCCAAAAAGTTTTTCCCAAAAAAAATACGAAAAAGGGGAAAATTGGAAAAAAGGGGGATTTGGGGCATGAGATTGAAAGTCAATAGACCCCGGGGGCTGGGGGGCAAAAAGGGAAAATCAAGGGAAAAGGGGGCTATTGGATTGGGAAAGGGTGGAAAAAACGGGCCGGTTCGGTTTGGGAAAAAGTCTGGGATATGGGGGGGGGTCACAGCCCCCCAAAAAGGGTTTGATACTTTTTCCCCAAAAGGCCGGGGCTCTAGGGTGTCTTCAAGATAGTTAATTCATACAATCGAGGACTATTGGGGTGAAAAAAGGACAAAATAGTGTCCCGCAGGACAAGACCTGGAGCAGACGTCCCGGGTTTGGGGAAGGGGAAAGGGGCAATGACATGAAGTAGGGAAAAGCTGTATTGGGCCTTTCCCCAGTTCCCCCGACCCCCAACCCAATCCAACACATTTTTCCCACGGCTTATTTTGGGGCAAAATTTCACCCCGGGGAAAAAGTGCCCCATAATTCGGTAAACAAAAGCTCTCTTTGAGAATTTTGGATTTTGCCCTCCCCCTCCCCGCTCCACCAAAAACGATGGGAATTTTACACGCGGGGGGGATAAGTGACGTTCAATTTAAATTTTCGCGATTTGCGGCGAAATAAACATTTTCTATTGGGGTTTGGGAGGCTTGCCCCTGCGCCTCAGGGGTACGCGGATAGCAAACTCCAGAAACACACGGTGTACTGCGGCGAGTACTGGTTACCGGCCCAAAACACCCAAGTGGGCCAAAACCCTTAAAGTTGAAGAAAAAGCCCGAAAAACATGAGAAGAGTCCTGGATCAAAATTTTGGTCAAGACATGCTTGAATCTGACCAGAGGCAAAAAGCATTCAGGCAGTGTGGAAAACCCAAAAAATTTTATTTTTAGGGCAAAAACCCTAACAATGCAGTTACATCTCAGAACTAAAAAGAAGCTAAATTTTCCCAAATAATGTAAAAAATAAAAAGGCAAGATGAATTTTCTATTTAAAAAGATGGTTTGCCCCCATTTCCAAAGCCCCTAGTAGATGGGGGAAAAGGAGCCCCCCCCCGAAAGTCAAAAGTTGAAAAAATTGTTTTCCCTTTTGGGTTGTCAGTGTTTTTTTTACCTAAATAGGGTTGATTTTTTGTGCCATAAGGTATTAAAAAGCCTGAAGTTACCAATTTTCTACAGTAAAGTTAACACTTAAAAAAAGCCCCCTTTTTGAGGGAGCGGAGTTTGGAGTCGGGAGCGGGGTCAGAAAATTTTTGGATCGGAGCATTTGGGGTTTCCCACTTCCCCAGCCCCGAATATTACCTTTAATTTGGTTTTGGTTTTTTGGGGGACCCAGCCCTTTCCCCTTTTGTGAAAGGGGCCCGACCCTCCCTTTGGCCCCCCCAAACCGGGCCCATGTTTATATTACATAATGGTGGTAGGTGATCTAGCACTGCCTTCTGTGATAGGCCTGACCATCACCGGCCTCATACAGAGAGTCCTCTATGTAATATTACATAATGGGGGTTTTGGGGGTGAAACCTTTTTAAACAAAAATGGGCCCCTTTCTTTTTAAAAAGGGGTTTTACCAAACCCCAAAACCACCCCACAGGATGGGGGCCTCTGTGTAAAATTAATAATTTGGGGGGTAGGTGATTAGCAATTTCCTTCGTGAAGGGCCCGACCCTTTTCCGCCACATAAAGGGGTCCTCCCGTGAAAAATTTTTCTAAATTGGGGGTTTGGTGATCTAGCATTTCCTTCTGTATGGCCCGACCATCCTCCCGCCCCCTAAAAAGGGGGCCCTAAGAAAATTACTAAAGGTGGTAGGGGACCCAGCACGCCTTCGTGAAGGGCCCGACCTTTACCGGCCCAAACAAAGGGGCCTCTGTTAAAAATTACATAAAGGTGGTAAAGGGGATTTTAAACCTTTCCTTCTTTGACAGGTCTACCATCAAACCCCATACAAAGGGTCCCCCTGTGTAATATTTTTGTAATTTGGGGGTAGGTGAACTAGACGCCTTCCGTGAAAAGGCCTGACCATCAAGGCCTCATACAAAGGGGGGCCTCTCCGTCCCTATTAAAAATGGTGGGAGGTGACCTTGCATTTCCTTTTTGTGAAGGCCCTTTACCCTCACCCCAAATTTCCTTTTATTTCAAAGGGGAAAATCCTTTTGTGGGGATAAACCCCGTTAAAGAGGGAAAAAAGGGGGGGTTTATCTAGCACTGCCCCCCTGTGAAAAGGCCTGACCATCACTGGCCTCATACAGAGATTCCTCTATGTAATATTACATAATGGGGGGGTAGATGGCTTCCACTGCCCCTTTTTAAGGGTTTATTAGGGGCCCCGAACCTCATTAACCTTCATAAGGGGGGGGTTCCTCTTTTTGTTCCAAAAACCCCCAACAATTGGGGAAAGTTAAAGTTGGGGGGGGTTTTAGCATTTTGGCCTTTTTGTGATTGGCCTTCCCCTCCCCCGGGCCCCATACAGAGAGCCATGTTAAATAAATTTTTTCTTAATTTGGGGTTGTTATCTAGCACTGACCCCTTTCTGTATTGGCCCCGAAAACCCGGGCCCCATTTCAGAGGGTCCCCCTTGTAAATAAAATTTAAATTTTAAAAAGGGTAGGTTTATCTAGCACGCCTTTTTGATAGGCCCCGATATCACTCGGCTAAACAGGGGGGCCTTATGTAATGTTTCCTTTAAAACCGAGGGGTCCGAAATAAAAATACGTCCAAACAGAAGAAAAAGAAAGGCACACAAAAGGGTTTGGGGGACCGGTCGGGAAACCCTTCCCAAAAAGATCAATCCCCCTGTGGAAATTTAGGTTTGCTCATCCAGAATGGAGAGGATGCCCGTGGGCCCGGGGCCCGGAACAGAACCTGGAGTTTGGAAAAAAGGGAATCGGTCAACCTCCAGGAGAAAAAAAACGTATGTAACATTTTCAACTTCAAACCCGGGAAACCCCCTTAGTAGGGAGGGGCCCTGGCACCCTTTTGGGGGAAAACCTCCCCCATCCGAACTAAGGGGGCCCGTCCGGGAAGGGCTTCCCCGCCCTCACCGAGGGTTGTGGGCCGGGGAAATTCAATTTAGAGCAAAAAGGGGTTTTTTTCATCGGGGGGCCGGGGCCTTTTTGGGGACCCCAGGAACCCGAGGGGGAACCCGACCCACATAATGCAAATGAACGATCCCTCCCCAGGTTATTACTTTCCCAACCCCCTTAAAAGATTTTTCACAGTTTTTTAAAACCAATTTTGGGCTGGTTTTTTGGTTTAAGACGACCGCGTCCCCTGGTTCCCCTCCACCCCCAAAAGCCCGCTGCTCCTTTTGGAAGATGTGCTGTTTAATGGAACAAGGGAGAAAAAAATGACCCGTTTCGGTACTTAGGGGGGAGTCTCAAGACCAAAGTGCGGGGGCGTAAGGAACGTCTCTTTACCGCTTGGGTTTTCATAGAGGACATCCCCAAAACTTTACCAGGGGAAACGGGGCAGAGGGCGGCTCTGGGCCGTGCGAAAACCAAAAAAAAGGACATAATTCAAACCACGGCCCGTATTTTGAATTTTTTTCCCCATGTGGGTAAGAGAGGGCTTTCCCCTGACCACGAACGATATGTTTATTTCGTCTATAACCCCCCGTGCCCTATGTAAAGGTATCTCTCATACAAGAACCCCCCCGTTGGGGGGTTTTCCCGGGGAAATTGGGGCATCTCATGACCCCCCCGATAAGAAGGGTAAAGTCTCATGACCACGCGGAAAAAGTTGAGGACGTCTCATGAATCCGCGTGATTGTAAGGACGGCCCCAAGACCACGGTGAAATGTAGTGGGCGTTTTCCCAAACCTAATTTGGGCGTTTTTTAAGGGGATAGTGAAGTCTCATGACCAACGGAAATTTGAGGGCTTTTTCATTTACCACGCGGAAATCCCTTAAAACCCAAGTCCTAATTTGAGGGGCACTCCTACCCCCGGGCCCCCGTGTGGGTATGTAGTTATCTGTATGGCCCCCCCTACGTGATTTTAAGAAGGGTTTGGCTATGCTCGTTCGCCAGGTTTATACACAATTGCTCAAAACGATTTACAGCAAAGTTTTCAAATCCAAAGATATCGAGAATCCCTGAGAGGGGAAGATGAGAGTCATCATTATGGACCATAACCCCCATCATCATCATCACTAATGGTTGTGGACTCACCGAAACCTTTCCCCACCTGGAAACCCCCTGACCACATCCCCCCGGGAAGGGGAAAATCATTTTACCCTTCACAATCCCAAACCGAAAAGACTTGAGTAAACCACCCGAAACGATGGAGTTTTCCCCGGCATCTACAAGAGAACACAAGGGCACCCCAAAGTTAAAAACCCCAGCACCCGGGCCCCAAATTTTTTACTCCGTTTCCCCCTCGTGGCCCCCTGGGGCCCCCTTCCCCCCTCTGGCCCCCCTGCGCCCCTCCACCCCCTGGCCCCCCTGGGCCCCCCTCCACCCTGTGGGCCCCCGCGCCCTTCCCCCCCCGTTTGACCCCCCTGCGCCCCTCCACCCGGGGGTCCCCTGGGGGCCCCCTCCACCCGTTTTGGAAAAAATTTTGGCCCGAAATGTATGGAAAAAAAAATTTAAAAATTGAGAAATTGTTGAAAAAAGGTAAAAATTGGAAAAAGTTAATGAAGAAAAGGGGGGAGATTAATTTGTTTACCAATTGGGGGAAAGGGCAAAATGTTTTTAAAAAATGGAAAAACATGGTAAAAGGGAAAAAAAAAAGGAAAATTTAAAATTTTTTTAATTGAAAAATTTAGGGGCAAAAAAGGATTTACATTCCTTTTAAAACATTTAATTTGGCCCCAAATTAACCCCTTTTATTTTTTTTCCTTTTAAAGATTCCAGGATTTACCCCCTTGAAGCTCCCCTTAGATGGGCCCCGGGGCCCCCACAAAATTTTTACCTTATTTGGGGAAAATTACATTTATACCAACCCTTAATACCCCCCTACCCCTTGTTACCCGAAAAGGGGCCCCAAACCCCCCCAACCCCTTTAAAAAAATTTAGTGGGGAAAAATTTAAAAAATTGGTTCCCTTATGGGGGGCAAAAAATACAATTTTGGGGGGTTTAAAACCAGTAGTTTGGGGGGAGGGGTAAAAATTTTAAAACCTTGGTGATGGCTGCGACCCGGAAAAATTTTTTCGGGGGTATAAAAATCTTAAAAAGGTTATGGGCAAAGGGGGAAAAAATTTAAAATTCAAAAAAATAAAAAAAGGGGGGGCAGGTTTTGTAAGTTGTTAAATTAAAAACTGGGACCCGGATAAAAATGGTAAACCCCTTTTGAGGGGCAGGGGGGAATACAATGTTTGGGGGGAATGGTAAGTTTTTCCCGAAGGGGGTCCCTTTGTAAAAAATTGTAGATTTGGGGGAGGGGCTACATGTGAAAAAAATGTTTGGGGGCAGGGGGGCAAAATTTTGGAAAAACCCCTTGAAAAAGGGGAGGGCCCCCTAACTAAAGAAATTTTTATTGGGAGTTTTTTATTCTGATGTAAATGGGCCCCCAAACCCCAAATTAAACCCGAATTTCCCCATTTGGGTTTTTTTCCCGCCCCTGTGGGCAGTTGGGGGCCCGGCCTCACCTTCCGCCCGCTTTCAAGGGGCCCGGTTGGGTTTAAACCCCGGGGCACTAGAATTTTACAAACCAAACAGTTCTTTTAGGCTTCAGGGTTCCCCCGAACGAACCCGCAACTTTAGTGCCTAAAATCAGAACCCGGGGAACAGGAAGGCCCCGGGGGGGGGCGGGGAAAGGGGGGGGCCCCCGGTTATAGAGGGTGCTTTTAGCATCCAGTGGGTTTTAAAAGGGTACTTCCAAAAAGGTTTTTCCAGTTGGGGTTTCCTGGGGGGGTTTTGTAAAGGGGGGGGGGGCCAAGTTGGGAAAAGGTGCAAAGGGAAGAGGGAACCGGGGGTTCCCAGGGTTTTAAAAAAGCGGGGTTTCTGTGGGTGTTTAAATTTTTTGCTTTTAAGGGCCCCGGGGGGGTGCTTTTTCCCCCAAAGGGGTTTGGGGGTAAAAGGGGCCCCCGCTTGGGGTTTGTGGGGGAGGGCACCACGCCCGGGTGGGGGTTAGGGAAGGGGGGGGTTTAAGGGGGCTTGGGGGGTAAGGGGGGGGGGGCTGGTGGGGTTTTAGAGGGCGGCGAATAAATGGCCACCTCCCCTCTAAAGGGCCCTATTTAAACCCCCAATTTTGGGAAGTACAGCTTCAATGGTGGGAGCTTCAATGGAGACGGGGCAAACTTCCAGTCTAGCTGGGCCAGTCCCTGGGCCCCATGGTGCTGAAGGGGGGGGGCCCGGCGGGCCTGGGGGGCGGCTTCCCGGGGTGGGGCCGGGGTGGGAGGGGGCCGGGGGGGGGGTTGGCCCCTGCCGGGGGGGGCCGATTTGGGGTTTAGTTTTAACGGTGGAGGGGCCCGGCGGGGTCAGTGCAACGGTGGAGGGGCCCGGCGGGGTCAGTGCAACGGTGGAGGGGCCCGGCGGGGTCAGTGCAACGGTGGAGGGGGCCCCGGGGGGGGCCCGTGCAACGGTTTGGGGGGCCCCGGCGGGGTTTAAATTTCAACGGTGGGGGGGGGGCCCGGCGGGGGGCAGTGCAAAAGGGGGAGGGGCCCCGGGGGGGCGGGGCAAAGGTGGAGGCGGGCCCCCGGGGGTTGTGGGTGTAGGGGCCCCCGGGGGGGCAAAGGGTTAGGGGTTATGGGAGGGAAAAGTGGAGAGAGGGGAAAAAGGGGGGGTTGGAAAATCGGGGTTAAAGCAGGGGGAAGAGAGGAAGGGAAATTTAGGTAGGGGTTTGGGAGAGAAAAGGGGGGGTAGTTTAGGGGAAAGGGGGGGAGAAAGCAAAGGGAAAAAAGGAGGGGGGAAAAAAATTTGGGGGGGGCAAGGGGGGGGGGCCCAAAAAAAAAAGACAGGGGGGGGAGGGAAAAAGAAAAGGCCCAAGGGGGGAAAATTCCGCCTTTCGGGGATGGTTCACTTGTTCTCTTCCCCGGTGCCCGGGTTTTGCCTTTCAGGGTTACTGCGGTTTTTTTGGGATCCTTTTTTACCCCCCAGGCCTTCCCCTTTTTCCCCCCGCCCCCCTCTTCACCCATTTGGGCTCCTTTTTCCTTTTTTACTTTAATCAAATTTTTAACCAGTTTTGTTTCCTTTTTCCCCTTTTCCCAAAACTTTTTTTAAAAATCTTCTTTTTTTTTCTTTTCCCTTTTTCCCCGTTTTGTCTTCTTTCTCCCGGGGTTTTAAAAAAATTTTTTTTCATTTCCCCCCCTTGTTTTTTTTTTTCCCATTTTTCCGTTGGGGTTTGGGGTTTTTCCCTCTTTCTTTTTTTTTTCTTTTTCCCCCCCCGTTTTTCCTCGCTCCCTTTTGGGGGGGCCCCCGGGTTTTTCCCCTCCCCCCAACCCCTTTTTCCCCCTCCCTTTTGTTACCTTTTTTCTTTACTCCGCCTTTTTTTTTCCAAAAGAAAGTCCCCCTTTTTTTTTCCCCATTTCCTTCCCTTTAAAATTTTCCGCCCCCGGGTTTATTAACCTTTTTTCTTCCCCCACTTTTTCCCTTCCTCTATTTTTAAAACCCTTTCCTCTTTTTTCCCCTCCTCTGCTTTGTCCCTTAAATATCCCTCCCCCACAACCCATCAGGGAGAGGAGAGCATCTGCGTCCCTATGACAACAATTCCTGCACACATGAGGCGATGTCTGCCCCTTAAACTATCCCTCCTCCCCCACAACCGATCAGGGAGAGGAGAGCATCTGCGTCCCTAGGACAACACTTCCTGCACACTGCGGAGAGGTAACACTAGATCGACTACTACAACCACTGACCTGACTCTGGAATCCGACCATCCTCATGGCGTTACACAGCGTCTGGTATCCGTCACTCCAGCGCCGGGTGTCCGCCTCCTCCCAGCCCCGGCCGATGTACCTGAGGGACACAAGAGGAGCATGAGGACTGCAGCTCTGGGGGTGACTGGTGTATAAGACAGGATGTAACAGCAGAATAGTGACTGCAGCTCTGGATGTGACTGGAGTAGAAGGCTTGATATAAAAGGAGAATAGTGACTGCTGCTCTGGAGGTGACTGGAGGATAACACATGTAACAGCAGAATAGTGACTGCTGCTCTGGAAGGGACTGGAGTATTAGGAATTAAATACAAGTAAAAACCTTCACCTGCACTCAGTTATAGTAATTTAAAATAAGTCACCACATCCAGTGATGATTATGGGTAAGAGGTGCCACTCATTTCATACAATAATCAAACTCGCGCACACAGAACCTGCGCCTCATCAGGAGGGACAGCGCGGGAGTTACCAGCAGATTAGACAGAGCCCAGCAGAGGGCGCCGCAGCCAAGAGCTCGGGAGACTTTGTTACAAATGCAACAAATAGATACAAAGTAACACAAAATAACTGGATCCAGATAGAAAGTCCTAAGAATAATAATCACCGATATCGCTACAATGAAGAAATCAGCGCCACCGGCTCATTAACCCTTTAGGGCTGACGCTCTGCAGCTTGTCCCTCCGGCCTCATTAACCCTTTAGGGCTGACGCTCTGCAGCTTGTCCCTCCAGTCTCATTAACCCTTTAGGGCTGACGCTCTGCAGCTTGTCCCTCCAGTCTCATAACCCTTAGGGCTGACGCTCTGCAGCTTGTCCCTCCGGTCTCATTGACCCTTTAGGGGGGGACGCTCTGCAGCTTGTCCCTCCGGCCTCATTGACCCTTTAGGGGCTGACGCTCTGCAGCTTGTCCCTCCGTTCTCATTAACCCTTTAGAGCTGACGCTCTGCAGCTTGTCCCTGCGGTCTCATTAAGCCTTTAGGGCTGACGCTCTGCAGCTAGTCCCTCCAGTCTCATTAACCCTTTAGGGCTGATGCTCTGCAGCTTGTCCCTCCTGTCTCATTAACCCTTTAGGGATGATGCTCTGCAGCTTGTACGTCCAGTCTCATTAACCCTTTAGGGCTGACGCTCTGCAGCTTTTCCCTCCAGTCTCATTAACCCTTTAGGGCTGATGCTCTGCAGCTTGTACCTCCAGTCTCATTAACCCTTTAGGGCTGACGCTCTGCAGCTTGTCCCTCCAGTCTCATTAACCCTTTAGGGCTGACGCTCTGCAGCTTGTCCCTCCGGTCTCATTAACCCTTTAGGGCGGACGCTCTGCAGCTTGTACCTCCGGTCTCATTAACCCTTTAGGGCTGACGCTCTGCAGCTTGTCCCTCCAGTCTCATTAACCCTTTAGGGCTGACGCTCTGCAGCTTGCCCCTCCAGTTTCATTAACCCTTTAGGGCTGACGCTCTGCAGCTTGTCCCTGCGGTCTCATTACACCTTTAGGTCTGATGCTCTGCAGCTTGTCCCTCCAGTCTCATTAACCCTTTAGGGCTGACGCTCTGCAGCTTGTCCCTCCAGTCTCATTAACCCTTTAGGGCTCACTCTGCAGCTTGTCCCTCCGGTCTCATTAACCCTTTAGGGCTGATGCTCTGCAGCTTGTCCCTCCGGTCTCATTAACCCTTTAGGGCTGATGCTCTGCAGCTTGTCCCTCCAGTCTCATTAACCCTTTAGGGCTGACGCTCTACAGCATGTCCCTCCAGTCTCATTAACCCTTTAGGACCGACTCTTTGCAGCTTGTCCCTCCAGTCTCATTAACCCTTTAGGTCTGACGCTCTGCAGCTTGTCCCTCTAGTCTCATTAACCCTTTAGGTCTGACGCTCTGCAGCTTGTCCCTCCAGTCTCATTAACCCTTTAGGGCTGACGCTCTGCAGCTTGTCCCTCCAGTCTCATTAACCCTTTAGGGCTGACGCTCTGCAGCTTGTACCTCCTGTCTCATTAACCCTTTAGGGCTGACGCTCTGCAGCTTGTCCCTCCAGTCTCATTAACCCTTTAGGGCTGACGCTCTGCAGCTTGTCCCTCCAGTCTCATTAACCCTTTAGGACCGATGCTCTGCAGCTTGTCCCTCCAGTCTCATTAACCCTTTAGGACTGACGCTCTGCAGCTTGCCCCTCCAGTTTCATTAACCCTTTAGGGCTGACGCTCTGCAGCTGTTCCTTTTAGTTTCATTAAACCCCTTTTTGGACTGACGCCTGCGCTTGTCCCTCTAGTTTCAATTAACCCTTTAGGACTGACGCTCTGCAGCTTGTCCCTCCAGTTTCATTAACCCTTTAGGACTGACGCTCTGCAGCTTGTCCCTCCAGTCTCATTAACCCTTTAGGGCTGACGCTCTGCAGCTTGTCCCTCCAGTCTCATTAACCCTTTGGGGCTCACTCTACAGCTTGTCCCTCCAGTCTCATTAACCCTTTAGGACTGACGCTCTGCAGCTTGTACATCCAGTTACCTCTCTTTATTGGAGGAGCTGCAATATATTCATTGTTTCCATTGAATCTGGTCGATGGGGTATTAGTGATAGACTGTATATCTGATGGAAGGGGATCATATGTAGATGAGGATTGAATTT
>JAODAL010069966.1:0-16123 GCA_025379985.1 Phyllomedusa bahiana
TAGCAAAAAGAAAAGAACATTTCAGGAGAAAGTACCGGGCAAATTTGATGTGGTCATGAAAAAAAGGGGATTCTTTGTCTCTCAGGGGACTGTAAAGAAATAAAAAAAAGGATTTCATATACCGGGCCCAGCTCATCATTTCTAAAAAACGGGAATAAAAGAATTTAGAAAAGAAACTACAAAAGAATTTTAACTAAAATAATGAAAAGCCTTTACAGTGAATAATCAAGCATTTTTTTTAAAAGGAAAGGACTCGATCCCACTGCAATTTTTCCCCCATCGCTTGAAAGTGGATCCCTGCAGCCGAAACCATCGGATTCTCATCCAAAGGCCCCCGGGGGGTAAGTGGCAGATGGACAAAAACCCCAAAGTTCTGCAAGGCCTGAAAAAACCCATAAAGTCATAAATTAAAAACAACAGATGAAAAAATACCACAAAAGGGTCCAAAATTTACCTAAACAAATCCAGCTGTTTGGGGTCCAAAAAGGACCCACAAGAAAAAAGAAAGCTGCAGTGAAAAGTACCAAACAGAGGCATAGTCATGCACGTCACAGCCAGTAGGCAAAAATCCTTTGACTTTCCTTTGAGTACAACGTTTGAGGGCAAGAGGATTAAGAAAACCTTCTAACAGTCAACAGTCAGTCTAGCGCCCAAAAAGGTACCAGGGCCACGAGGAGTTTTTAAAGCCAAGCAAAAAAAAAGGGAATCTTAAAGGGTATTACGCTTCATCAGTTGGGATTTCCCTTTGAGTTTGACCTCTCATTTCCTGAAATTCAGGGGCGTTTCTTCCCCTCCCACTGGGAAAATTTTTTTAACTAAAAAGGGATGACATCATCCCCCCTTCACTGTTCATGCGGCTCCATTTTGTGTCCCCCCCCCCACATTCCCGTTTTCCCCCACTATCCTCTTATTTTTTGTAAACTTTTACAACCTCATTCGCCTAAACGTCTTCCATAACTCAGTACTGATCTCTCACAGCTGGACGGTTGCTACGTTGAATCCAGCACAGATCGTCCCCCTTCAGTTTACAAAGGGCAAAAACACCAGGAGCATTAAGCACGTGGCACAATAATGTTTTTTCTAAATTATAGAGACAGCTTCATGTAAATGAGGACACTTAGCTGTAAAAGTGACATTTTTTTTCGTCCCTTACTGCAAGCTTTAAAGGGGGTTGCCCAACTAAAAAAAATTTGCTTTTTTATTTAAAGATTTTTAAAAAAACAATCACTTTGCAATATTTCCATTAACATGCCCCATCCCTATTCCTAGATATCATCACCTCTGATGGCTGCTCACTTCTGGGCCCCTATAGCACAGACCTTTCCCAATCCGATAGGCTGCCAGCACGGGTCCTATAGCTACAGACCTGTGTCCCAGCAACTCATACGCAGGCCAGTAAACACCCCCTAATTTCAAAATGAAACCAAGAAAAACAGGACTGAGGGGAATAAATCAATATGTGAAAAACCCCTTTAAGGGCACCAGGCACAATTCCCTTTTTCCGATTATAAACAGCTCATGTCAAGAGGGGGCACTAACTTAAGAGTAAATTTGGTTCACCCCCCCTAAACGATGGGGGCAGGAATGCAAGCTGGGTGAATACAGCCGTCCAGGGCAAACAAAATGTAAATTATTAACCCCCTCACAAATAAAATGCAAGGGGGGGGGGATCCCGACCACCTGGAAAGTTTTTTTTCCCGAAACAGAAGAAAAAAATACTGTGAGAACAAGACAGCTTTTTCTAATACACCAATTTCAAAGTTGCTTGTTTTCACTGTCCCCTTATTTAACGCCTTTTTTTTTTTTAAATCAGATAATTTTTAAATTAAAAAATTAATGCAGAACAGAATAGAACGCCTTACCCTTTATTTTTTACATCAGATACAACATATACAACATTTGCTTTTTAGATAAAAAAACACTAGGGGTAAATGAAATGTCCCCACCAATAAACTTGATAAGTCTTTTAGATATTAAATACAACCAAAACAAAACCCCAACCATCCCACCCATACCCACCAAACCAAAGCAGTACCCTGATTTTTTTTAAGCACTTTTAACAAGGGCAGAAGTCACTTTGCCCAAAAAGGTTCTACCCTATTGTTCAACTAACATAAAGGAAGGGCAATGCCCCATTCCTTGCGCCAAACCGAATTTTGTTTTGCATAAAGGAAAAGAAGGCAAAAAACCCGGGGGAAATTTACCCAAAGGGGTTTTCCCAAAACCTTCATATTTTCTCAAAAAAATTTCTTTTTAAGTAAACGCCCCTTTTCCCCCCAAACTGGACAAATTTTTTTAATTTTTTTACCCCTATTTGGGTTTTGGTTTGGGGAAGAAGACCGAAAAACCAAAACCCCGAAGGGAATTAACTTTTTTGGCCAAAATAACATTCGGGAAAAAGCTAATTCTTTGTTCCACATCAAATACTATATCTTCTAATATGCCAAAAAGTAGGCTCCCACACTCCCCTGTTGAGAAAAATCCAGAAAGATCCAAAAAGGGTTTTTAAAAAAAACCGCAAAATTTATTGAAACCCCAAATTTAAAAAAAATGGTTTTTAAAAAAATTAATCGAAAAGCCAAATTTTAAAAGCGTTTTTCCCCAAACCTAAAGGGTGGCTCTTAGTCGTAATAAACATACAGCAGCAAAAACTGACAATAAATCCCCTTCCGCAGCTCTTTAGAACAGCACCTGAGAATTAACTCTTTTCTGACCACATTGTTCAATGATAAACATGTGCTGGTTAGAAGAAACTTTGAAATTAAATACAGCACCTGAACATTAACTCCTCTTTACCCACATCATTAGTTATTAGTTGATATATACTGATCTAAAATATATAGAGTCATAAAAGGACTTGCACCAAAAATCCCATATGAATAAATAAACGTACATATTAATACAAATAAAGCAGATCTGACTTATAATTTAATCCTTTGGGATAGCGTGTATCCAAAGTGAGGATCCAATACGCCTCCCTGTATACCAATAATTTCCTCCAATCACCTCCTCTCACGGGTTTAGGAACCTCTTCTAAAACCCTCACTTTGAAATGATCTAAATTAGCTGCATGAAATTCCTTAAAATGCTTTGACGCACCCGACAGATTTTTAGTGCCAGTGTGTTTAGTGTCATATATGTGTTCCCTGATGCGAATGTGCAAACTACGAGTAGTACAACCAATATATTGGAGCCTGCACATATCGCACCAGATCATATAAACTACATGATCACTGCGACAATTTGCAAATGTAGAAATCTGATAAATTTTGTCACTTGAAAAAGAGGAAAAATGAGTACTCTTCACCATGTATTTGCACATGTTGCATCTACTGATGCCACATTTAAATGAGCCCACAAAATCCAACCATCTGGCTCTTTTGTTGCTTTTGCGTGAAAACAAACTAGGTGAAATAATATTGCCGATTGTACGTGCTCTCCTGGATACAAAACTACAGCCCTTATCTAAAATACTACGTAATGTAGGGTCTGCAGAGAGAATAGGGAGGTATTTCTTGATGATGTTAATGACATCTCCATACTGTTGACTGAACTGAGTGACAAAGCTTAATTGATACTGAGAATTACTTTTACTAGTGTGGGTGTCGTACAGTAATTGTGATCTATTTCTATGTTCTGCCCTCGCAATGGCCCTATGGATATATCTTGGCTTATATTCCCTGTGTATCAATCTTTGGAAAATAGTTTGTTTTTCACTTTCATAGTCTATAACATTGCTACAATTTCTTTTTGCTCTGATGATTTCTCCAAAAGGTAAGTTGGTAATAATATGCCTCGGATGGCAACTAGAGGCACATAACATGCCATTACCGGCAGTACTTTTTCTAAAGGTACATGATTGAACCTTATACTTGTCCACGTCACCCGTTAGTTTCAAGTCTAGAAAAGTAATATGTGTATGGTCACTTGTGTATGTAAATCTCAAATTATCCTGGTTGTCATTGATATAATTAACAAATTTAGATACATTAGATGATGAACCCTGCCAAATGAGCAGGGTATCATCAATGTACCTATAATATTGAAAAATATCTTGTAAAAAAGGATTGTGTTCAGAATATATGTATTTTTCTTCCCACCAGGCCACATAGACATTAGCCAAAGATGGGGAAAAACACGAGCCCATCGGGCATCCCTGAGTTTGTAAAAAAAAAACATTATCAAATTGAAAATAATTGTGCTGTAAAAGAAACTCAGTGACAGTCAGGATGAATTGTTTAAGAGACTCATCATATTTAGTATATTTGTTCAGCTGACAGCTGAGAGCTACAAGTGCCAGAGCATGAGGTATAGATGTATATAGAGACATGATATCACAGGAGACCCACATGTAATTAGGTTGCCAAACGATTTTATCCAAATGTTTTAAAATCTCCTTGGAATCCTGGATATAACTAGGGGAGCGTAACACCAGAGGTTGCAAATGTTTGTCAAGCCATGTACTAAGATGCTCAAATATAGAGCCAATACCTGAAATAATTGGTCGTAATGGAGGTGGAAATATGGCTTTGTGTGTCTTGGGGAGAGCGTGGAAAATAGGTATTCTTGGATGTTTGACCAACATGCTTTCCTTCTGTTTGTTAGTGAAAACATGTAGTGCTAAACCTTCTTCTAGTAATTGTTGAACCTGATTACCAAAACAAGTGGTTGGATCTGACGGTAAAGCTCTATAAACTGTAACATCCTGCAACATTCTGGTTACTAGTATGTGATACAATTCTTTATCCAAGATGGTCACGTTGCTGCCTTTATCAGAAGGACGTATTATGATATATGGATTATCCCGTAAGTCCTTAAGAGCTCTAAATTCTTTAGGGGTCAAATTTCTATTACCAGAATGACTCTGAGTGTGTAAATCTCTAAGATCCTGTTCGACCAAAAATTGAAAGTCATCCATGACCTTAGCTCGTGAATTGATCGGATAAAAGTCAGAATTTTTAATATATTGTAGATCCACATCCTCAGAGTCAATATTGGCAGCAGCTGAATCATCTTCGTTCAAACCCTCCAACAACACAATGGACATTTGTTCCTGAAAATTAAGACCTCTAGGAAAAAAATCATTTTTAACCGATGTTGTAGTGGAAACAGCCGAAGCATCATCAGTATGAAAATGCTTTTTAACTGTTAACATTCTAACAAAACGGTTAACGTCCTTGATGGTATTAAATAAATTAAAGTCAGTAGATGGAACATAATTCAAACCCTTGCCCAAAACTCTATATTGATCTATACTTAGAGTACATGCAGAAAGATTAAGGACAGTAAAGTCCGATTGAAAGAAATCAATGTTGTCTAACGTGGCATTCTGGCAAAGTTCCTGGTTTGATGACTTGTATAATGTCCTCCTGTGCTTCCTCCCCGCCCTCCGCGTACGTTTGGCGGGCGTGTGTGTCCCCGTGTGCTCCATGCGTTTTTTGGAAAACTACGTTGTGCATTGTCTCCAATAGGTAATTGATCTCTAGGATCCAAATGTTCCTCTGAATCGGAGGTGTCAGTGCCAGTTTGTGTAATGTCCTCTCGTAAAGGTAAGAACGCCACCTGTTTATTATGTTTCTTCTTTTTATATTGTCTCAAAATGGACCTAGGTTGTTTCATAGATGTAGATTCTTGTTGCCAACGGTATATGTTACCCTGTGCATAGTCCAGTGTATCGCGGTCAAATTTATTTCTTTTCAGTAACACTATATTATCCTCCAATTTAGTCATATTAACCTTTAACTTTTCATTCAGAGTAAGATATAGTGGATCTGCTTCATGCGGAATTAGGGATTGTTTCAAGTCCTGTAAGGAGCTTTCAAATTTCATTAACTGGTCCTGTTCATGTTTGACAATGAGAGACATAAGTTTTATGGAGCAATCTGTGAGAATATCATTCCACTGTCCAATGAAATCCTTATCATAATTGAAGGTGGGATATTTGGTAATTCTGAGACCCCTAGGTACCATTTTTTTATCAATATATGTTTGAAGGGTGGTACTATCCCACCATAACTTGAGTTGTTTGGACATGGTGTTCTCTAACTCCGACATTTTACATTTCAAATCAAGCTTGTCTTGTCGTGAAGCAATTGCATCTTTGTCAAAAATTGCATTAGCTCTATTGCGTCTCTCAATATTATCAATGGAAGAGAAGGTGTCCAATGCAATGGAAGACCGTTGTGCGTCTATAACTTCATCCATATTAATGCAAGATACCAATAGTATATGTAATCCAAGATCATATAATGTATACAGTTCCTGCCGGGAGCATAAACCTCAGCCAAAATAGCAAAAAAGAGAGGAAATAGCAAGTAGGTAACGCTCACCGGTCTTGAATCCACTTGGAATAGGTATCTGCTTGAAGGAATCTGTCTGCACGGTGCACTCAGGAGTAGGATACCCGGCTGTATATCTTCTATATAGCCAAGTACACAGTGCAGTGGGTCTAGAGTGATATAAATTTTATGAACTTTGCTAATTAACTGGATAACCTCTTTCCAGAAGTTGCCCAATTCCCTGCACTCCCAAATCATGTGCAAAAGCTGGGCCCCTTCCATTTCACATCGTGGGCAACTGGAGTCTGACCTAATACCCCATTTGAATAGCTGGAAAGGAGTTTTATAAGCTCTGTGCCTGAACGCCATTTAATGAAATTATACAACCCCTTTAATCTTCAGCACATAATTCACAAAGCTCTGGGAAAAAAAAAATCCAAAACTAAGATGTAGTCCTCAAATTTCATCACAAAAAGTGGGAACCTTTATGTGCTGTTGCTTTCACATCATAACTCATAACCAGTTCAGTTCTAAGCAGTGATGTCAAGGCAATGACATGTTTCACTACAGTGGTCACAAGCCGACCACTGAGTTAGAGAGCCCCATTAATGAATCTATTGCATCTTAATGGACTGCAGAAAAAAAAAGTAATAAGTCAGAGACAAATGTTCTTGATTTATAGCCCAACAGAACGGTTCAAATTGGGAATAAAAAAAAAGATGGTCATCTTGGGACGTTTTCTTGGTATTTTTTTAGATCGCTCTGGATATCTGCATTTCTCCCACTTTTGTTTTTCCCATTTTTCCTTTAGGGGGGTTTTAATATCCCGGCTTTATTTGCCCCATTTCTTTTTATATATTTTACTGAGGTGGGATTTTTATTTGGGGGTTCAGTCATCGGTGATGGGGACGTCCTTTTTGGACGTTTAACCTGATCTTACTTAGGGGTATTTTTTAGGAATTTAAAGTTAGAGATATACTGTAAGGTAGAAATTTTGGGGTATTTATTTTTAAAAAATGATGTATTAAAAGTTATATTTTAAAATGGGGAATTTTTGTTTTTGGCGGGCAGTGTTTTACTTTTCCCAAAAAATTTCCCCTTTTTGCCATTTAATTTTTCTGTGATTTTAAAAACATAAAGTTTCCCAAAAAACCCTAGGTGAAAATTTGCACCAATTTTTTTAACAATAAAAAAAAATGAAGGTCTGGGGGCGTTGGTTTGGTCTTTTCAGCGTGAGGCCGCATCTAAACCCAGGGTCCTTTTGAGAAGTTTCATTTTTTTGGCGGCTCGCATTTCTTCCTCGGGGGAAAACCTCCAAAAAAGGGGCTTTCAAGCCCCTGGTAAACCCCTCTTCACCCAAAGGGGGAAAAGGGGACCTATCTTCGGGCGCCCAGGGGTAACTCCCAGGGAAAAACCCGCCGCGTTTTTTTAAACAAGAGGGCCCGGGGCGGCCCCATGTGCTCTGAGGGGCCCCCTGCGGGGAGCGCCTGCCCCCCCTCAAGATGGGGAAACCCCCCCAAATCTCTGAGGGACTCACCCCCGGCCCCCCGGACCACCCGCCTGCGTCTCCAAACCCGGGCCCCTGGGGCCCGGCAGGGGGAGAAGGACGCCCCCCCGGCTCGGGGAGCCCCCGGGGGACATTTGTTTTGCGCCCGGTCCCCCCTGCCCTGACTTCGGAAAGGGGAGGAAGGCGCCGACACCCCCGGCGCTGCGCCCATCTACCGCCCGAATGCCCTTCCCGGACCCCCTTTTCCCACCCATCTATTTTGGGGCCTGCTCCAAAGGGGCCCTTAAACGCAGCACAGGTGCTTCCCCAGCGGTCACCCTGCAGGGGGATTGGATCCAGTCCCTTTTTCTCCTTTTCCCGGATTCGGGTTACGGGCGCGGGGGTTGGGGGGACAATACCCCCCTTATTGACTTGGCCCTTGCCCTGCCATCGCCTGCAGCACTACAAGGGTTCCTTGCCACCCCCACAAATTTTTAACCCCATACCCTTTTAGCCCCTCCGCCCCTGGGTTGCTGCAGGAAAATCTGGGGGGCCACTTCTGTTCCCCTCCACTCAAAGGGGGAGTCTCCCTTTTCTCTCCCTGAAGTGTCCTTGCCCTATTTAAACCAGGTGCTGCGGAAACCCTGGGGCCCTTTGTCACTCTGCCGGCTCCCTTCATACAGGGCATTATCTCCTAAAAATTACCAAAAAAACGTGCCTGCACCGCATTTAAACCCACAGAATGCTTCTCCCCACCTTTTGTAAAACCCCTCCCCAACCACCCCCCCCCTACTGAAAACCCCCAAACTAAACACGGGCCCCCCCCCACCCCAAATCCCCAAGGGCAAAAAAAAATGTTAATTGCCCGTCGCCCCGGGGTTCTCCCGGGATGCGTGGGGGGAACACCACAGCCCCCCCAGAACAACCCAGGGGTTCACCGCATCTTCTCCTTTTCGAAATGCTTGGCCCCCCAGGCGGGGGCCCTCCGTCGCCTACCGGGATGTTTAATACCTCTCAGGTTTCCCCCAAAGAAATTGTCCCCAAACCCAACGGGTCTCCAGAGGGACCGGGTTCCCTTCCCTGGGGGGCCCATTCCTAGCCCGCTCCGCTCTCAGGTTCCTTCCAAGTTTTCTTCCCACCACCCAAATTCCGCCCTCTTTTTTAAGGGACAGACCAATCCCGGGACCGACCAAACCCCAAAATTACTGCATCGCTGCTGTCTAGAGGGGGACATCTCTCAGTTGGCTGGGGCAGATAATTGGGGGAGTGAAAGCAAAATTTGGGGTTTTTCCAAAAAAGGAAACAAACCCGGGCCCCAAAAAACTCCAAATCCCCCACTCTTAAAAAAAAACCCCGGAGCCCACCCGTGGCCTCTTTTCAACCCCTTTGCAATCTAACTTAGCCATCAGTCCACCCAGAACATGCGTTAAACCCAAAAAAACTAGGGGCCCCCGGGAAAACAGGAGCCGTCGCAACAATATAAGGTTTTCCCGGGGTTTACCTAAAAACGTCCTACCTGCGGACATTCAATCTGTTCTAACTAAAATATTCAACACCTCCTGGGGCCCGTCCCTCTACCAAATTCATAGAGGGGGACAGACCCACAAGGGAAAATTTGCGCCCCCTAACCTGGACCCGAAACCCCCGGGGATTGTCACCCTGAAAAATTTAAAAATTTTTTTTCCAACATAAGAAGACATCCTAAGGAAAAGCCCGGCAGAAAACAAAATGATCCGTTTTTGATGAATCGCCCATACAAATTGCTGCAGGATTCCCCGGGACACACACAGCCCCAAAGGGCCCCCTAAAACCCCTTTTTGCAGGTCCAAAAAAGGAAACATTCCAACAAAAGGGGATTCCCTTCGCCCCTCTTTGTGCAAAGGGGCACTTGCCCTTTTTATTCTCTTCACCCCCCCTGTTGACTTCCCGCCCTTTTCCCTTCAGGACTTGAAAATTAAAAAATTGGTCCTCCCCCCTGGCCCACCCCCCACTCCTTTTTCCGCTGGGTCCACGTCTACTACGGCGGACCACTGCCCCCAAGAAGACCGCGCAGAAGACGATGCCCGGCGGACTCCTCGCCATCTTCCAAAACCCAAATTGAACCCTTGCAGTGGAAATTTGCTGGGGTTTTTTGGGATCCTTTTTTGGTTATGTAATGTATGGCCTCTATTACTTTTTTGGGGACCACTAGATGGCGACATGTTTTACAGAGTTTTTGGGGTTTTTTTGAGATTTTTTCTCTAATTTCTTTTTCAATATGTTAAAAATTGTTTCTTTCTTTTGTCGCCCCTCAGGGGTCTCTTTTTTGACCCCCTTGTTTTTTTCGTATTGTACTATACTCATTGTGCTGGGTCGAATTTTTTACTCCTTTTATTTTTTTATAAGGCCTCCCCTTTTTTTATTTTTTGCTGTATAAAACCTTTTGAGCCTGCCTCTTTTATTAAAATTTTCCCACCAGTTCTACGGAGCCCAAAATATGTACCTTTTTTGCTTTTTTATTTTTCCCCTTCCTTTTTTCCCCCCCAAAAGGGTTTTTGTCCCCATATAGGGTTAAATGTCAGTTAGGGACTAGGACTCTATATAATTTAAGAATTTAGTTCCAGCCGCGGGCTGCTGTTGGCCTGCTTTTTTGGGGCCTTTCCTCCCTTGTCCTTCCTAGTTTCTTAGCCCCTCCCTCCCCCTCCCTTTCCCCCTTTTTTTTTTTTTTTTTTTGTGTGTGCTTGGTTTTTTTTTTATTTATTTAAATGATGCTAACCCTTTAAAAGTAGCCTCTTTCAATTTCAAAGGGCCTTAAAGACCTGAGAAAAAGGGGGACAGTTTTTTTTACCCTTTTCCCCAAACGTTTAAAGGGTTTAGATAGTCTCCCCTTTTAAGAAAAACCCCCTTTTTAAAAAATTTGGGAAAGCCCCGGGGATTACAAAACAAATATTTTTACCAAAAGGGTTTTTTTTCCAACAAAACCCGAGGGCCAGACCCAAGGGGGGTTTGGGTAAGCCCTACATAAATTTCCCCGGCGCATGTGTTTTGGGAAAGTCGAGTGGGTTTCCCCTGGGTCGATAACTCCCTCCTATCTTGATGATCGAGGGTCATGGGTTTCACCCTGGTTTAAAGTAAAATTTTCCCCCAACCAGGGACCCGTAGTTTTTTTTTTAGAATTAAAAGGATATTCTGGGCCCCCTATAGTGAAGGGAACTGCCGTGTTTTTGGGGGGAAAATTTTTAATTTTTTTTTACCCAGGAAACCCCCTCTAGAAAAATTATCAGGGGAAAAATTTCCCTCTCCCTCAGATCCAAAAAAAAGGTTAGGAAGGCCCCAACTTTTTTTCCAGCTCACGACGCCTGGCCCTTCAAACCAAAACCCCCAAGATAGGGACTTTTATTTTTTCTCCCGCGCCGCATAACTTTCCCATAGTCCCCCAAAAAACTAATAATGGCTCACATTTGGGGCCCTTCCGGGTTGTTTTACCCCCTTTTGTAGGCACTTTTGGTCGGGCAATGCACCCAAATTTTCTGGGGCTTTTTTGTTTCCCTTTGTTCCCCGCGGGCCCCCCCCTTTGTGGTCCTGGGGGCCCCCGAATGAATTTTTGCTTTTTTTGGGTAAATGGGATGTGTCTCTGACCTATATTAAACCATTTTCCCCCTTTCCCAAAAGGATCACTCCCATGACACATCTATCCCCTGTGTGGGAAGTGGGAAAACACTCAAGTGTTTGGTAGAGGCGGGGGGCTTTTCCCGGGACGGCCCCGAGATTGAAAAGGGGTGGGCTTTTAAAATTGAAACGGCGCTGGGGGCGGGGGGAAAAGGGATTAAACCCAAAAAAAAAACGGCTTTGGACCCCGGGGTGTTAGCAGACCCCTTTTTGCGGGGAAAAAGGTTGGGAAAAGGGAAACACTTTTAGAATTCTCTTTGGGAAAAAATTTTTGCAAACCTTGGTTTGTAAATTTTATGAATTTCGGCAATAAAAACAGGTGTATTTTGGGCCCGAGCGTTACGGCCCCCATTACAATGGGCCCCCTATCCCCTGCATTAAATCGGCTACTGGGGCCCCGGGTTTACACCAACCCTTTGGAAAAATTTAAAAAAGCCTTTCCCCTCTTTCTTTCTCTGCCTTATTTTCATTTTACCAACCTCCCTAGCCCCTGGGAAAGGGGCATCTCCCCTACGAAACCTTTCCCTTTAAATTCCGGGGTTTTGCCATTTCTGAAAAGGAGACCCCCCCTCCTAAAAAAGGAGTCCTTTGGTTATCAAAAAACACCCGGGGGGGAAAAAATTCCCGGGCCCCGAAAGGTTTCACCCAAAAATTTTAAAAGGGGGGGTTCCCCGGAAATTCCCCCTTTCCCCTAAAATGGCCAAAAAGCCTTTAATTTTATCTCTGCAGACAATTTTTTTTTCCCCGCTATCAAATCCCGGCCCACATCGCGGTGATCCCTAAACCGGGTAAAGGGCCCTCACCGTAGCAGTTATAAACCCCTTTCCCCTTTCTAAATGTGGACATCAAAAAAATATGCCAATTAATGGCAAAAAGGTGAACCCCCCTCCTTCCCCCAGCCCCGATTCACCCAAACCCGGGGGGATTTGTTTCCCCGGAAGGGGAGGCCCCGAACCCAATTTCCCAAAAAAAAGTCCCACATAAATTTCCCCCCGCCCGCGGGCCCCGGGAAAAATCCCCCCGATGGTTCATCTTTTCCAAAATCCTTCCCCGAGAAAGGGCCCTTTTTAGGATCCTTGGCCCTGCCTATTTTTCCACCCCCGGGTCTGGGATTTGGGCTCTCTTCTGTTTAAGGGTTTTGGGCCCCCTATCAATTCTCCTTTTTCCAGCTCAAAATCAAGGCTTTTCCCCCCCAGTTTTCCCTTTTTGTTTTATAACGGCAAAGGAAAAAGGGCCCGGCCCCCCTTTTTGCCTTCCCATATGTTTTGGGAAAGGAGAAAACCCCGATGGCTGCCATTTTTGCTCCAACCCCGGACATTAAGGGATTCTCCCCTCGGGTGCATGAAAATAAATTTCTGCTTTTTTGCGGATGACCTTCTGCTTTTTATAACGGACCACTGACGTCTATGCCCGGGTTTTTTTCCGAGTTGGAGCCGTTTTTTGGGTCCTGGTCCAATTTTTTTTAAAATTTAAAAGTTTCCAAACGGAAGTCCGGGGTATTGGGCTTCCTCCCGGTGTACTTCAAACCCCTGCAAAACATCCTACCCTTTGTGGGGGGCCTCCCGCGGGGAAACACCCACCCAGGCATTAAAAAATTTCCCCTGGAAATTACCAAAACTTTTCTCTCTGAATTTTGAGCACTTCTTCGAAGGGTCTCTTTTCGGTTTAGGGTAGTTGGGGGAACGAGAGTTTTTCCTGGTTTGGGGGGTAAAAATTTCCCTTAAAAAGGGGCAATTTCCCCCCCGACTACTGTTCCTTTCCCCAAAACCCTACCCTTTTTTAAAACCCCAACCCCTTTGGAAAGGTTCAGCGAAATTTTAACCCCAAATTTTATTTTTGGGCCTACATCCCACCGAGAAATTGCTTAATCCCTATTAAAAAAGACATAAAAGTGTTGGGGGTTTTGGGCCTACCGGGTGAAAAAAATATTAAAATGGCGGCGGCCTTTCTTTTCGGGTCCCGGGCTTTGGGGGGCCCGGGAGGGCCCGGGGGAAAATTTGGACTCAGTTGGCTTTGGGGCGGTTTTTTCCCCCTTTGCTTTGGGCCCCCGGCCCCTTGGGTCTGGACTCAATCCCTGGTTGACAGGGAACCAAAAACCCCATTTTCCCACGCGTCAAAAACGTCTCCACCGATTCTCATTTTCAAATTTTCCCCATAATTTAATTGATCGATCTGGGCCGTTTTTCTTCCTGTAGTCGATAATCCTTTCATTCCCTCCGGGCCCGGAAGCTTTTCCCCTTTTTTTTCGGGTCCCCCAAAATTTAAAACCACTTTGCTTCCATACCGGCACGGGATCTGACATTCTCCCCCCTCCCCGTCCCTTCCCCACGGAGATGAAAGTTAATCCCCCTCTCTTTTTTCAATTGCCCAACTACGCCCCTTTTTTTAAATCCCATCCCGAACGGGGGATTTTTGGGGGACCCTTTTAACCCCCCTTTTAACAAATGTTTTCCTTTTTTTAAAAAACCTCCGGGCATGTATCTCTTTCCTTTTTTAGGGAATTATCCTTACCCCCCGGGTTTCCCCAATTTTCCATCTTTTTTTAAGGTGGGAGGGGCAACTGCATTTATCTTTCTCGCAAAACCCAATGGCCAAAAAGCGCTTAAAACCCCCAATCATAGAGCGGTGATTTCCTTAGGGCCCGGAAACTCTTTCAAAGTTTCTCCAGGTGGTATTGGGGCCCCCTTTCCCCTTTTTGCAAAAATTGGGTTCCCCCCTTTGCCCAGATCCCTTTTGGCGGGGGTTTGGGGTGGAGGTGGGCACCATGGTACATCCGGGGGGAAATTTTCAGTATTGAAGAGTTTCTGGACAATTTTTGACATTTTTCCCGGAGCTCACTAGCTTTGTGTTTTCCTAAAAACCCCGGAGGCACCTTTTCTTTTCTTTTTTGATTCCACAATTTTTGGTCCTATAAAAAATCGTTACTCCCCCCATTTGTTTTTCCCGGCCCCCCAAGACCATCCCTCCCAAGGGGGGCGGCCCATCCCCCTGGGCCCACCTGCTATTTTCCAAAAGGTGTGCCGAGGTTTCCCACATCTATCATATGGAGGAGCCTTGGCCCTTTCCATGATCAGTTTCAAATCTCCATAGGACCTGGGCCCCCCGGCCACCTTCTTAAAAATTCCCCCCGGGTCCCACAACTTCCCAAATTCATTAGAACAAATTTTTGATTCCACTTTTTATTTCCCCTTTCGTTTGAATGGTTTCCGCCGGGGAAAATGGCTATTTCCGATGTTGTGACTATTTTTTTTTTTTATTTTTCCTTCTCTTCCTTTTTGTTCTCCTGTTTTCCCCCTTTCCCCCTTTCCACAATTTTAAAAAGTACTTTGCCATCGCGTATCGATGTGTGGTGTATGTATACTATGTATATGTGTATAGTAATTTTGGGGGTATGTTATCCCCCCCCCCCATATATTTTGTATGCTTACTCTTTTGGAAATGTTTTACTTTTTGGGTTTTTCTCAGGTGCGTTAAAGTCCGTTTTTCTTTCATTACCTCTAAAAATGCGCTTTTTTGCTTGTTACTGATTGTTTTTTTTGTTTAATTGGAATACCCCTTCAAAGATGGTTTTAGGCCTCGGGCCCCAAATTTTTTGCTAAAAATTTTTATGTATTGTGCATTTTCCCGGGGGACTCCCAAGTTTTCCCTGTTTGCATTTGTTTTGTAAATCTTCCAAAAATTTTTAAAAAAAGCTTTTTTTTGAATCGAAAAAAAAAAATATGAAAGGGCGTCTTTCCCTAAATTTAAAGGGCCCGGGTTTAAAACCCGCACTGGAAATTACGTTTGGAGGGCTCTATCCAAGGGTGGAACCGGATTGTTTCATTACCAAAAACCAAAATAGCCCAACGGACTAAAATTGGGGTTTTGTCAAGGTTTTCCCCCCACCTTAATGGAAAAAAAAAAAAAATTCCCCCCCTTTTAAGATGGATTCTGTATGGAAAAACCGGGAAAGGGACCTCCAATTCTGGGTGTGGAGCAAGGGCCCTTTCACTGGGTTTTTAAAAGGTGCTGAGACTGGGGGAAATAATCAAAACTTCAATTTTCCCCGGCCCCCTCCAATGGGTTTTCCTTGCATTTAACATTTTTTGCACCAAAATTTTTTGGTGGGCTTGAATGGATAAAAATGTGCTTTTACTCAAAAAGTCACCAAAAACCCTACATTCCCCCAACCCCCGCAGAGGGTAGTTAGGAAACCAAAATAATGGTTTTTAAAGACTGGCGTATTAAATATTTTGGGTTTCTTCATCCCCCACTTTTCCAACCCGGGCCCAAAAATTTTTTTATTTTCCTTTATTGTGAAAGGATCCCAATTTTAAAAATCTATGTTAAAATATTATTTTTTATTATTTTTTAAATTTTTTATTTTTATTTAAATTTTTAAAAACGGGCCCTTTATTCCAGGGCGCTGGGAAAATTCGAGGGGGTTTAAAACATTAAAAAGTCCCAAAAAGTTCATGAAAAAGGGATAATTTACAATTTTGGTTCCCCGGGGCAGAGGGGAGGCCCTTTCCCGCGAGGGGTTACAATCTACAAAGGGGGGGGGGAAAAGACAGGAGGTGAGGGGGAATGTCTGTGGGGAAGTATTTAAAAATTTTTGGAAGGTTATAGGCAAGCCTGAAGAAATGGGGTTTTCCCGGTTGCCTTTTTTAAGCTGGGAAATTGGGGGAGGTCCCGATTGTTGGGGGAGGTGAGTTTTTTCCCCGTTAGGGGG